>JWHW01039048.1:95736-109868 GCA_000931545.1 Papilio glaucus
ACATGAGCCAGCAGCACGCCATGCACTACGCGCCGCACACGCCTCACACGCCGCACACGCCGCACAAGCGCGACGACGACGCCTACGACGCCGTCAAGCGCGAGTGCGACGACCCCTACTCGTTCGTGGAGGAGGAGGCGATGTGCGCGATGCTGGGCCAGCCGCCGCCGCACCTCGCGCCGCACGACCTCGCCCACTTGCACCCGCACGCCCACCCGCACACGCACCCACACCAGCTCATGCTCAACCAGCCGAAAAAGCGCGGACGAAAGAAGAAAATCAAAGACGAGAATGGGTAAGTGCTTTATCTTTATGTTGATTGTACTTTAGTTTAAGGCAATTAAGGTTTTCTTTATATCGAAGAAGGTGCCAACGGAGCTAGCGCCTCCTATATAAAGAATATTTCTCTTTCCTATCCATCAATCAGTCTTTCCATTCATTACCTTATTAGAAAAGGATAAGAAGGGGAAATTGAATATGATTAGGATTTCTAAATAACAAAATTTCGAACTATGCGTTCAAACAATCATTATAATCTGTTAATGTATGTGGGTGACGTGTTTACATCCCATGTCAACACACGTTGTAGAAAAGGCGAAACCTATTGACTTCTGCTGAATTAGACAACTTAAAGAAGTACCAATATATTGGTACGCATATAATGTGATGAATGATACTTAGTAACTCTTACTACATGAAATGATTCGAAGAGCAGTAGAATACATGTCCAGCTAAATATAGGACTAGTATACTGAGTCTGTTACTACTAAAATCAACTTGGTAGGTTTCCCTAACAAGTGACGCCAGGGTATACCCTGCACAAACTAGTACTAGCTTGTACATACATATTCTTGTGTTATATTCTTTGTCGCTGAGGCGCTGTAGCTTATCAAATTACTGTTGATAACTAGGGTTTTATAGAAAACTTCTATCTATCTAGTCTACAAATTCGACGCTTATAACAGCTCCCACTATCTCGCGCATAAAAAATGCTTACAAGTCAGTAAAAATGTGTTACGAAGGTCTCGACAGCACCGCACGCAACAACCGCTCACCTTCGGACAGCAGCTCGCAACACCGGCGCCATTAGCAGCTATGCTAATCAGGCGGGCAATCGATCTCGGTGACTCAGCGGCCGTAGCTCGCCTTGCGTAACTCCTGTCAGCTTGTGCCAAATGAACAGGACGATTCCTTCGTTGTCGCGTACTTACTTTTCACTGTTCATTTTAGTCATCCCTGAATTCTATTCCTAAACGAAGAAATAATTGAGTATTTTATTTACAGTTCTTGTCATACGCAAAAATCGGTGTACATATGGTTTTTAAACTGAGCTCTCGAATGATCCATAACGTGTTAGTTGACTGGAGAGACACATAACGGAGCCTGATAATTCTGTGGATACCGACACTTGGGGACATATAAGTTAATTTATTTCTGTTTCATGTAAATATTTTAGGTATAGTTTAAAATCGCCACACTATTGGAGTTGGGGTCGGCAGCTAGGCGGTTGATAAGGAATTTATATGCGTGTTGTCAAGCAGGAAAAATGTCCACTGACGGTGTGTGTGTCACCAGTCGAAACATGTTGTTGCTACCGAAAATAAAGTCGAACATTATAAGCATTATGTACCTTCAATAGAAAGTTAGTCCGCTCTAGAGAGGTAGACCTTGCAGGACGTTAACTCAGATGAATTCTATTCAAGAATGATGCTAACCTTACTTCGTCATCTGATCTCGATTGGGCTTTGGCCTTTTGATATGTGTCCGCTTTATGCTTGTAAAAGTGTCTTCTGTATACACACCTGTTTACTTTCTTCGTTGGAAGCAATGAAGAAAGGTAAAAAGAGGCTAGTCTTCATACGTTCCTCGTATGTGCGAGTTCACACTTGATAGTAATTCTTGGCTAAAACTTACGTACGCGAGTTTTTTTTACAATTATGCTGTAGATTTTCGCCGCAGTTCTCGTTGTAAGAGCAATTTGGGGAAAAGTAAGAAGGAGCAAGTTCGTTGAACCCGCGTCGGTATTAGTGCGGCCCCGTCTGATGGCACCCCTGCCCGCCATACGACACGCCGACCCTGAGCACAGAGCCGGCGGCGGCGGACCGCGGCCGATCTTATGTATATTTTTGAAGTGAAAACGTCTTTAACCGCGTTAGATGATTTGGGGAACATCTTATGGATTCGCGTGAGCAACATCCTCAACATGTGTCAGAAACACGCGTCAGCATCATGCATTTTGAATTTTAAAACAGTTTCGACGAACTTTTTTATTTATCTTTCTTTTATTCAATTTTAAATTTTATTGTTTAGATACAAGGGTTTATTTTTGTTGGTTATTTATTTGTTTTTGAACTATTGTCGCGTCTTCCCATCTGTTTTGTGTTTTAACTTGTGTTCTTATGAGTGTCCGTGTTTGTATAACAATCTTAACTTATTCCACAACTGTAACCAATTTCTTACTAAACTAGTTTGCCTCAATAATTTTCAAGATAAATTTGATTACATTAGCTACTAATGAGAATGTAGCTCGAAATGAAAAAGTTTTTTATCAGTTTGTGCATATTTAAAATATGGAAGAGAGAAGCAACGAAAAATATTGCTTGAATAGATATTGATTAGATTTTAAGATTACGTAATACTGACGAACGTCGAGATGTATGGACGTGAGAGAAACGAAGAAAAAGGTATGACAGGGGCGTTCCAAATCAAAATCCGTAATATGTGTCAACCCTACACAGCCGCGAGTGTTTTTAATATAAATATTAACTAGTGTATCTATATGTTTTCTTCACTTATAAACATATATCATTTTATATATCGTTCAGCAGAAGAAACAGATACACGACGATACGATTTTTGGTCACTGACAAGGAAACTTCTTCCCAGATCACACTTTACCTTTAGTTTGCCTTCCTACCTACCCCCTAAATTTTCTTACAGTAATGCCGACGAAGGTATAAGTACCCGTGTGTCAGGCTCGCGCTTGAATCTGTAATAGGTTTGTAATTGTGAAATTTATTTGGAATTAAAACGCGAGTAGGTCGTTGTCTTCTCTTCTCTAGCGGTTTTCATCCATCCCACGAAACGGCGACGAGGATGTTATTTTTCAACGGTGTTCGGTCCCCGGCGGAGCCGACCTGTTAGATAGTACCCGGCTTACCAAATTTATGGCCCACCTTAACGTTTGGCTGAAATTTTCAGCTAAAAGCTTTGCCGACGCAAAGCGGGCTTACGTAGTTAGAGCCTACTCACTGCGATCTCGACGCAGCGAAATAAACATCTCTGCTACACGAAATACGCTGATATTATATAAAAAATACTCTTGATAATTCATATTCCTTTAGCAGTTGCTTTTCTGCAGCTAAAAATGTGTGTGTCGAATGCGATGCTTTCAGCAGGCTCTAATGACGGACTTGTTTCAAACGAATTCAATATGTGGCAAACATGTTTCCGAAATCCTTTTTGATGATTTCGGATGAAAAACAAGGTCTGGATAAGAAGATATCGTGCCAAAGAAGCGACTCCCACATGGCACACTCTCCTATCCGAGTACAATTACCTGCGACACAAAGCGCCCGTACGATGTGCGTTGATTGTTTTTTGCAAGTTCCCATGTGGACCGGCGTCCAGTTTACGTGCGGCGCTGTCGGTGCGCTTTTTGTGACGCTTCGCCGGAATTGAAGCGGAGGCCATTGTGCAGGCTCGGCCGCGGCTCACAGAGCGACGCCCATCTCAAATTTGCAGCTCCCAATATGTGTCACACGCACTATGCACAGTTTTTTGTTTATGTATATAGTTATCACTTGCTAGGGTCCTGTTTTACGTCTCCTCATAACGTAGTTGAGTTTGAAAGAAATCTTCACTGGTCATCCCGAAACAGAGGGTTTTTACAATGCTAGGACTCAGCAGCTCTAATTTTCGCTATGATAGATCAAATCGAACGTGGTAGTACCACAGCTACAAAGCATACCATCATACTATAAAGGTATTGTTACTGCAAAGCTTCGTCCCGCAAGAGAGACGACCGCAGCCCCGATTCCCATCCCATGCCTGCTGCTCTGCTGCTGCTCTAACCTAACAACGAATTACAGTTCTTTGGGAGTAATAATAGATAGGAAGCGTAGACAACTAACCATCACGAGCCGTTTGTTAGTTTGGCTCCTTGTATATAAAACGTTGCTGCCTCGTTTATATGTTTCAATCCGGAATTCGTTTGAATGCTAGCGTTCTCTTAATGGATATTAGATTCATCCGAGCAACTAGCTCTATACCTTGCATTGCAATGTGCTCCACCAATACCAGGAGCGTGTTTGCTCTAGATTTAAATAAAATCAGTCTGTTGTACAAGTATTGTTAAATATTAACGGCACATTTTTATTTAGGTGATGAATTACGTCACTTCACAACTGTGCAAACGTAACGTAACTCTGTCAGTATCCGAGTACCCTAAGCTTTGAATTTTATAAAACACTCGTTGACATAAATGACGACCCTCAGAATAAGACGTAAATTTAATCCGTAATTATAACCTTAAATCTGTTCTTTTCTATTGGATTTGAACGCATGTAGCATTTCTGGCATAATTAGCGTTCCCGGCATTTCAACTTAGCAACGTTGAAAGACAAATGTGTGACCAGGTTGGTCATTGTTGGTCACTGTCATCCTGTGATGTATTATTACTATTGCAGTTTTCAGCCTTCGTTTCGTATTGTCGGTTGATTAGGTACGCATACATTGCGTGACGCGCGCGAGATTCGATAAGGCACGGAGAAGCGGAGATACGATGTATGTTGCAGCCAACGCAACGTGTTGTAACGTAACTTGTTACGCAATATTCAATTATCAGATTTGTTAAAACAATAGAAATGCCTATCTGGATTGGGTATACGCAGCGCTCTGCCGATAAACTATCGTGAGGAAAGAACGGTCGGGGTAGCGCCTAACGTGAGCAATGTCGCCCTCCCTCATGCCGCACGACATAGCCAATGTGTCACAGTCTCTTTTGTGTAAAGTGGATAACTGGTCGTTGTTAACAAAGATAAACATAGTCATTACTATGTTGTGGAGCTTCTATCTTACTTGTGCTTGCAAGTTTTGTCTCATCTTGTTTCCACCTATGCGGTCTCGAAGACGTCGCCAGCACAGCACGTGGGAGTCTGCGGGCGGCGGCGGTACCGGACAATGGTGCGCAGTTGTTTACGCGGTTATTTCTGTGCCGGAAGCGCGCCGGCCCGCCAAAAATCAGATCAAGGTGGAGCCGCGGGACTAGCGGGTACCGCGGGGAGCGCATCGGGACTGCCGGCGCCGCGCCGCGCCGCTAATTGCTTCGATACCCAACTATTTATACTGACGGAGCATTAGCGAGTCATTTTTTAGGAAACTCGCGGATGCTTTTCGCGCTGTCCGATATTTTTTTTATTTGTTCTAAAGCGATGTTCTTTTGAAAGCTAATGTGTGATGATATCGCGCGGTTTACAAACATCGCAGCTCGTGTAAGCAATTCGAGATTATTTTCACATAAATGCGAATAGTTTTTAATGTCGACGGCGCCAGAGCAGTTAATAAACTAGGTCTATTGATTCGATGTGGACGGCCGCTAGAGGGAACCAAAACACATTAATTGAACAATGATACGGATATTGGAGAATCTGTTTTGTATAATTATTACAATAATGTTTAAAGTCCCGCGCATGAATGGCAAATGAACTTCGAAACATAACAAATATGAAATCAATTAATTATTTAACGATTTTAAGCTGTCAAACACCTAGGTTATAGCATAAGTTATGAACCTGATAGTAATTTGTCAAATACTATAGAACATAGAATTGTTATATGCTGAAGGAACACACGGCAGCCATTCCCGTCGCCTATATTTAACCATAGAGGGATTTGAGTACATAGACGATGGTCGGAATTAGCCGCGGCACGGCAGCGGGATCGTTACCGCGCGCTCCCAACATAAATCATGCTCCCGCCCGGCACACGGGACACGGGACACGGGGACTGCCTCTGACGGCGACGCTTCCGTGCGCTTCCAGAATAGAATAGGAAGCGCACGGCCCGATCGTTTAGTGAACGCTCGTTTTACGCTTTATACGGCCGCCGAACGTTCGATTCTAGCAGCTTTTATCAATTTTGATTATAAGGTCCTGACATTCCTCCCTCTTACAATATGTATCAATCGGAACGAAAGAATTTGGCACCTCACACAATAGACAAAACACAGTAGTACAATAGCCGATTGAATCGCCCCTTCTGTTCATCAGCTGCACCTATTATCTTTATCACAGTTAAGTCATTGAACGCAGGGCCTTCATAGACTGCCGTATGATCATGATGCCGATACAAGTTGACCATCCACTCATACTGGACTTTGATTAGTCAGTCTGCACTTGTCTAACCTCCAAATCAACGCTACGTTTCTAGCTAATGTGGCCAACTTACTATCAATTAGTTAATTTGTTTCTGTAACTACTTCGAGCTAGTATATATGTAGTTTACGTTGGTCCTACTGTAGTAACTTAAGTTTATTCAGAATTTATTGTGCAAAGTGTTGTCACGGTCAGAAGTAACGATTGTCTTTGGCGACAGGAACGATGTTTACCTTAATTTTATTGGAGCAGTTGTCTAAAAGGTCACGGAAACGAGACTCGATTACATGTTTTCATAATAAATAAACACAAAGTGAACCGAACGACGCCTCTGTATACACTTACGTCTTTTGGCAGTTAATGATTGTCATTGTCTGTTCACGTTTTGTGCAAGAATAAATTAATTTCCCGGTTTCAGCTACACATTAGAGTTGCGATCTATTTCGGACGTCCAGGATGTGCCCCGCGTCGGTTACCTTATTTTAGAATATGAGGTCGATGCTGCCGAAATAGACGAGAAAAATCCAAATGATGTTCCCACTCTACTATCCTTCGCACCCTCAGCTACGTATATATGTGATAGAATGACCAGTCCGTCCGTAATTCCGCCAGTACGGTCGTAAACTGAACTCGCAGACGGGGCGAATAAGGACTTTATTTCCATACAATAAAGTCTAGTTTCTATCGAGGGTTCTAATCGTTGCTGATATTGGAGAAGAGAATTACTGTCCCACTAATGCGTCGGCCTGCAGGGGTAGAGCGGGGCCGCACTGAACGCTAGATATAGGCGTATATTATTGTTTTACTAGTCGCGGATAACGGGATCACTGGAAACGACCGAAATACCAATTGTTAAATGCCTCTCTGTTCACTTGTTTAATATTTATATTGGTGTACAAGTTTTGTATCTATTTTTATGCCATTTAAAAAACTTCACTAGGTTTAACAATTGTCTGTAGCTACACTCAGCACGCAGCCTAGTTGTTTGTGAACTATTTGTTTTAACGAACGAAGCAGGTCGGCTCCACGGTAGACGCTTTTCAAATTTCACTACATATTCCAAAATTGGGATGCGGAGCGCGGCCCTTCTCGTTGACCAACGGGTGCTGACCTAACTTCCTTAGGCCAGGCGACGGGTAACTAGGTCAGACTGCGTTGCAGTTGTCTATGTGCATTGTAAAGCTTTAGTCAATTCTAACACTTATATGGCCGTCGGCGAAGACAAATCTTAACTGGATTGTGAACATTTTTTTTTACAAAACTACGTATACTTCCTAACTAATATTATAAATGCGGATGTGAGTTTGTTTCGCTTTAACACATATTGTGAGGGGTACAGAAAATGACATGGGAACCTTTTAATTACCCCAAAATCTAAAACTGTTCCCGAGGGATAGGAAAGTACATTAAACCTTTATTATTCATTTATTTTTTATTTTATTTACAATGTCGGTTGCCATAGTAGTAGTAGTAGTAGTGGGGTGTGCTATTTTTCCGCAACTTCACGACTATCGCGTATTTTGCGTG
Organism: Papilio glaucus; assembly: GCA_000931545.1. Taxonomy (NCBI): domain Eukaryota; kingdom Metazoa; phylum Arthropoda; class Insecta; order Lepidoptera; family Papilionidae; genus Papilio; species Papilio glaucus. Next base: position 103,638 of record JWHW01039048.1, read on the forward strand.
TGGGTTGCCATGGTAATGATTCGCGTTTTGATAATAACTTTTTGAGACATGTTACCCAAAATTAGAAGTTATTATACGCGGAATCAAATGACAAGAAATTTCAGCGATTCCAGCGTGGGAAATGAGAAACGAATGCGTGCGGAGCCGGGGGCAATAACTAGTTATTGTCATTCCTAACCTAAACCTAATTAGAGGAGGTATTCCTTTTGTAATGAGTTAAACAGAGTATCTTAAAGTAATCGATTTCAATCATTCATTCACCGTTAGATAGTTACAATATCCTGAAGTACCGACCAATTTTATTATCATTCAGTATGAATGGTCACCCTGGCAACACCGAGCAGGACAGTTACAGTATATAAATTGTATACAGGATGTAACAATAGCAGTACCCTCAGGCTCCAAGTAGCAGGAAGACAAAGTGTCGCGCTGCGCAGTGTTTGTACGGTATCTTGAAACGTAAGATGGTGTTTCTTGTTAGACCTGCGTACATAGGGATACAAGCTATGTAGCAATGTAAATGTTTCTGGAGCAAGCAAGGAGGATCGCCGTGTAAGCAGCCATTATTTGCAAGGACAAAACCATCACTGACAAAAACACACCTTTAAGCTTAATTTCAGTAAGAAAAATCTACAGCACTCAGAATTTAGTCTTGTCTATATAATTAAGGGTCTGCATACGACGGTTTTTTGTGCGCGTAGACAACGCGCGTTTTTGATGAGCGCGTCCCTGTGCAAAATAATAACGCATCGACAGTCTCGCGTTGGCTAGGCGTCCTAATCGCGTACAACGCGCGTTGTCCTCGTGCTCAATAAACGTCGCGTGCAAAGGCCCTTAGATTGTTTAAAATGGAGGCAATGTAACAGTGTAGGCTGTATACTATCTGTACGTAAGCTCAGTGCTTGCACTGCCTGCCTATGTTTGTCGGTGGTCTAAAAAACACAGGCGTTTCTAACAAGAGCGCAACAAAAAAACATCGAGCCCAAACTCCGAATTCGACGACACGAGCGACGGACTGAGTCCCGCGCGCCGCTCGGGCGCTACTCTTTTTTACGCCGTCTAACAACTGCGCTGAATACTATTGTGCCGTTAGAATAAAGCGACAACTAGCGTTAGAACATATCACGGACTGCACTGGCATCAAATCACTACAGAGTTTCAAGCCGCAGTTAAAATAAAAAAAAAAACCATTTGATCCCAATTAAAAAGCTCTTAAAAATCACACTTTTCGATATTTAAAACTCAAGGTTATGTTGCATGATAGATGCGACTTAGGATTACCAGGTTCTGACTTTGACTGTATCACTCTAATCCAAGTGACCAAACAAATAAAGATATAAACTAGGCAGCATTAGCTGACGCCACTTTTTACTATCTTTGGAGTTATGAGATGGGAGGTTGAGTTAAGTTCACGACCGTCTCCTAGGGGATTAGGTATATTATGGTCTCAACTATGGATTTGCTATTTACAACGATAGTAGTAGTGGCCAAAAGATACTGACAGATGCGGGCACGTACACGATTCGACGCAGCGTAGGTAGGCAGATACCAGCATGGCTTGATCCTGTTTTACCGTACCACTGGAAAAGTGTGCCTATTCCCCTGAGTCACGCGCAAGCTCAGTACAGAAGGGGCAATGTTGCGTTCAATTGGAGAACCCGATACCTTTGCCACTCACTCGAGGATGGCCATCGATGTGGTTTAAGGGGAGTAAAACTTCGCATAACTCTGTCTTTTCCCTAGAAGTACTGTAGGCATCTTTCTGGTCCAGGCCAACGTCCATCAGTAAACGTCTGATTTCTGGAAAAACACCTATACGGTTTGTAGCGATGTAAATGTAATAGACTGGTATGTTGCGTTGTTGCAGCATGGAGATAAAGGCGGAGGGCGCGGAGGGCCTTGTGCGGCCGGTGAAGGAGCGCAAGAAACATGACAGATTCAACGGCATGAGCGAGGAGGAGGTGGCGCGCCGCACGCTGCCCGACCACCTCGCGGAGAACCTCGACATCATCATTGTGAGTATGATCGACACGCTTATTTACAACATTATACTTTATTACATATAGTAGTGGTAGAGCTATGCAGCGGCAGTGAGCAGGCTCGACTGGAAAAGTACCGCGACTTCGTAAAATATCAGCGTCGAGTAAATGTATTCATACATTTGCGTTACGTTTGATCAGTGAGGTGTCTGGATGTCTAATAGCTTTTCAATACTTTGTCCGCTCCTTTTCCTTTCTTTTCTATATGTCACCGAGCTATTGTGAACTGAACGAATCATTGACAGTTCGCTATTGTTTTAATATACAACTTTCATATACAACCAAAAATACATATATGTACATTACGCCCGGTTGGTTGCCATCTTCTGTTTGTGGCAGACGTTGATATGTAGCGTTGTTCAGTTAAATTCATTCGAATGGCTCGCTTTATTTACTGCTTTAGTAACCATTACATTGTTCGATATCATAAGCTTAGTGAAAGAATAAATATAAAAGTGCGAAAAAGTATTTAAGCAACGTGCAGTTTGAGTTGCAGTCGAGCGTGTCGCGCACAAAAACTGACGGATTCGAGCCACGGCTTATTACCTACACGTCGCAACTCGTATTCCGCTCGACTGCCTTTCCAAGAAACCGTCACCAGAAATTATGCGTACTATTTAAATGTGTACTTGCAATAACGCACGTGTCCTTGATTCCGCAGATCGGCATAAACCCGGGACTGTTCGCGGCGTACAAGGGCCACCACTACGCGGGCCCCGGCAACCACTTCTGGAAGTGCCTGTACCTGTCCGGCCTGACGCGCGAGCAGATGAGCGCAGACGAGGATTATAAGGTATATGAACAATGCTGTTGTATTATAGTGCCTGCATCCGGCATCGTCCCCAGGGCCCACATATAAATACATATGGTATATATTCTTTGGGTCACAATATTGGCAGCGATTGTACTATGAGCTAATCAAAATGTTGTATTTCTCGGATGAGCCTGTAGTTTTGAGTATAGAATAAAACTATCACTTTATCCTCATCATTCCAGTTGTTAAACTTCGGCATCGGGTTTACGAACATGGTGTCGCGCGCCACCAAGGGCTCGGCGGATCTGACGCGGCGCGAGATCAAAGAGGGCTCGGCGCTGCTGCTGGAGAAGCTGCAGACCTTCCGGCCCAAGGTGGCCGTCTTCAACGGCAAGCTCATATACGAGGTGTTCTCCGGCAAGAAGGACTTCTGCTTCGGCAAGCAGCCCGACACCATCGCCGGCACCAATACTGTGAGTGCACTCAAGCTAACACAGAAATATGTAGCTGGAAAAGTTTAGCCTTCGTAGCACTCCCAAAATCATTCGCTTAAAAACATGTTATCTCTCTCTTTCCCTCTGAAAAAACTGAGACGTTACAATTTTAAATCTCAACGTTTCGCCAGAGCGAATTCACGGTCAGATATATATCTTTGTCTCACCCCTTGAATATAATATAATCACTTTTTATTAATTTTAATAACGACTGAAATACCTTTATTGACCACTAAGCATTCAAATTTGAAAACAAAATACAAAGTAATGTGAGTTTTTCACACGCACACAATGTCGTTAAATCGGTATAACTTCATTCATTACAAAAACAGTTGATGTTGTGGATCACAAATTTATTTATATAAATCAGAACGTATTATCGATGTGTGCTTTTGAACCTTAAGGTTATAGCTCATTACTTTAAGTATAGAGGATACGGCAAAGGTAAGTGTTTTATTAAAATGCTCTTTTCAAACATACTTAACTCAGTCATGTATATTTAAAGGACGAAAAAACGAACTCTAGGATGGCACTCGAGATGGATTTAAGGGAGTAAAACCTCGCATAATCATGTCTTTTCCCCAGAAGTACGGTAGGCTTCGATCTTTCTGGAGACTCATGGCGGAGGCCTACTTCCAGCAGTACAGGAAGGAAGGGAATGGTAGCTAATGTGTGTTGTGTGTGTGCAGTATACGTGGGTGATGCCCTCGTCGTCAGCGCGCTGCGCGCAGCTGCCTCGCGCCGCCGACAAGGTGCCCTTCTACGCCGCGCTCAAGAAGTTCCGCGACTACCTCAATGGCCTCGTGGCGCACATCGACGAGGCCGAGCTCGTCTTCCCCGACAACACCAGCCGCCGCCCGCAGGAGGAGATGGAGATCAGGAGGTACAGCCACACAACCGACACACCTCACTTGAACAATTATACCGCCTCACACACATCCAAACTTACAGCTGGTAGTGTGGAGTTCATCATTTATTTGTCATAATCATCATTTCACAAAAGTACACCACAATCAACCCGGACCAGGTATCAGCGATGGGCGATTGTTAAAAACAAACAATCGACCGAAACAAAAATTGTGTTGGTGCGCATTCCAATGTCAATTTATTAGTTGAGTTCCTCGACATGATTATTCGAATAAAATCGACTAACTACTAACTGTACGCACACTGCGCGTCTCTCTTCCGCCGCACAAACTCTTGTATTTACTTATTCGGTAGCACGTACGAGTAAAGTAACAGCCTAATACGTGCGGTGCGCTAAAAATAGCTAGTTTAAGTTGACACGGTGACCGCGTCAGTCATTGCCGCACGCCGTTAGTCGTTATCGACTAATTCGAAAAGTGTTAGTAATAATCGCCCATCACTACCGTGTATGACCAGAGGGTGCTGACGGGTCTACAGAAGAGCCAAAGTCATGTCATAGTTATTGTTTTTATTTGGAACAAGAATCAACTGACTCTTGTGTTAATGTCTAACGTGTGGCTCTCCTTTTCATCCAAAGGAAAGCGGGGAAATGTTTAATTGGCTCTGTGTTTTAATTTCAGATTAACAATGGAACCTGAGCCAGGTGACACGATCATCTTGGAGGACGGTACGGAGGTACCGCTTAAGAAGAAGCGCGGACGGCCGAAGAAGGTAAAGCTGGAGAATGGGGAGACTGCACCTGTCACACCCCGCGCCCCGCGTGCGCCCCGCCCGCCTCCTTCCCTGGAGCCCGGCGCAGAGCAGCCGGCGAAAAAGAAGCGCGGCCGACCCAAGAAGATTCGCCCGGAGGAGCAGCAATTCCTACTTCAGCAACAGCAGCAGCAACAAGAACAACAGCAGCAACAGCAACAGGTAGTAATATCAATCATAATGTCAAAAAAGTTGATATATTTATGTACGTCAAGTGTATGATCATCCGGCTCATCGAAGGACCAGAATGTGCGATCACTCACATATAAATTTACAGACATTGCTGTGAGTTAAACACTTTGGAAAGCGTACGTGACACGTGTAGCGCACGACTATATATTAAATTTACTTTTTAAGTTTCATTATTACACAAAAAGGTTTTATATTTGAGCTAAATATCAAGAAAATATTCTACTGTTGCTACATCATACAACAGACACGATTATATGTTACTGTGCTGATGTTGTATGTGGTAGGTAGGTACATTAGAAGATGTTCAGCAGAAAACATTTCAGTTGATTATTTAGACGTCAATTAGACATTGAAACTAAACTTCGACAGAGTATCGATGAGCAACGATTCCGTGAGCAGAGCAACAGCATGCTGCAACAGCAGTTGACGCCTATGTCGTCGATGGCGCACGAGCAGCAGTTCCTGCAGGGCGATTTCCAGCAATTACCGTCGCCGCTGCCGCAGTCCTCGCTGCTGTACGCCGTGCAGCACCAGCAACACCACCAGCACCACCACCACCACCAGCCCATGTCCGACGGCTCGCCGTACTACCAACCTCCAAACTCTGGTCAGTGCTTTTTTTCATAGCATGAGTAGACAAACGAGAAAGTGTGTTGCTGGGTCTTTGTGGCTAGTTTATGGTGATGTACGTTGCCAGCCTTTTCGGGATGGTGAATGAATTAGGAAAGGTCACGAAGACAAGGTACAAAGCCAAAGCAATATGGGTTCTAAACGATTGCTTTAAATAATTTACTTGCTCATACTTTTATAGATATTAGTAAAATTTGAGGAAGCAGTTTGCATATTTAAAAATAAATCACGTAGATCTTGACGAAAAATTATATTTATTTATTATTATTATTTTTGAACACTGTACCTGTACTGTATATTTTTTTATGGAAGAAATTGACAAACGAGCAAGCGGATCACCTGATGTTAAGCGAGTGCTCGTATAATCCTCTTCCCATTTTCATCCTATCCATACGAGGAAAGGGTGGGAAGAGGAAGAGGACTAAAATTAGGCCTCCGGTACTTC
>JWHW01039048.1:228525-240404 GCA_000931545.1 Papilio glaucus
GTTTTAGACTACGCGCTAAACACCGACCTGCTAACATTTAAGGACAGTAGTTTGTGAAAAGAGTTAGTCTCAATGTTCAACTAAAACAAAACTACCTTAATAATGGGGACATTGGATAAAAGTCAGTTCATACCATCTGTCTATACGTAAGTAAACATATAACAGATAAATGATATATACGATACTTATTTCATAATTTTAATAACGCGTTCAAATATTAATAAAAATATAAAATAAACGACATCTAGTATCATTTTTTTTAACCTCAATCTTAAATATTATTATTATATCACACTAATGCTATCTTAGTAGTTGTCTTCAATTATTTTTATTGAACCTAAGCATTCAGTCACTTGAAGGCTACTCTATCCAGAAAACGTACGCCCCATTACAATTTGGGCCGAGCAACTTTGGGCCGCGCGTCGTGGGTAATTAACCGAACTTTCAGTTCACCGTAAAACTTTCAGCTGACTGCGAATACTTGTGCATTACGCGGCCGTGTGGACCATTATAAACTAATGAGTGCTTAAATACACTTTCAGGAATGAAACTAGCGCTGGGTTTGGTTTCATTCAAATGCATTTATTGTAAGTAGCGGTGTTATTCATAGGTGTGTCTCAATTTAGACAAACATTCTAACTGTTCTAGACACAGATGACTTATTAAAGTTAGCACTGGTGCTTAGTAAATTCTAAAGCTAACAATGTAAGTTGACTTGCGGTTCCGAGCAGCAGTTGGGGGGCGGAGTGGGCCACTAATGGCGGTCTATGGTGGCCGCTAGCGGCAGCCGGTGCGGTATTATTTGATAGATGGTCTACATTCATCTCACGCCCGCTGGAAGTACCCGTTCATGCTTCCGATACATAAACATAAGAGATAAGTGTACGAAGTCTCAGCTTCTCGGAAAGTAATGCTTTGATGACTTAACGACTCCGTAAAAGATTGCTAGTTGTAGTTTTATGAGAAGCTACAACTTCAAATTGGTTATCCTCATGTATGGTGGAAGACTAACAAAGTATATTCCACCACTGAGCCATTGGAGTCGCTTGTCATTTATATCACCGACGATTTATGGTTATAGCATACAAATTCTTGCGTGGAGAATTCGGGTGGCAATCATAAATTGTGTTAAACCAGCGAGGCGTGAAGACCGACGCTGGATGTGGCAAGGGGATTTAGTAAACCCACGCGTCTCTCACAATGGCATAGCGTCCAGCGAGTCCACTCTACGGCTGACAATCTGTGTGGCGTATGTCGTCGGCGACGGCGGCCATCGTTATGAACCAATCGCTTGGGATTTGTAACACAACTAAGTAGGTTAATCGGAAAACAAACATCTAAAATATTTTTGATACTTTACCCAAAAGCTTTTATTTGATGTGAGTGATGAAATCGTCTCGTTATGTCTCTGTTCATGTACTTTCTATTTATTTATATTTTATATTTATTTTAAGGTCCTAAGTCCTATCATATCTTAGGTACATACTGCTGTATATTTCAATGTCATTATATTTGTATTCTTAACTATACTGTCATAGTTCAATGTCATAGTTAGTCCTATATTCAATTTTGAATTTAGAGTTTATTTTTGTTGAATATTTGTCGGCAGTACTTATGACTTCCTGTATTTTTACATTAACTATTGCTTTTATGTATATGTATATCGAGCTTTATATTTTCGACTCGCAACACAACAATTTAAGTTTGTATGTGTTAGACAGAGCAGAACAATGATCGTTAATTCTTAAAAAAGGAGCTCCAAATGAGCTAGCAGAGTTGGTGTCAGTTTCTCCTCGTTATCTTGGTATAATAACTACTGAATTTTAAAGGAGTGATTAATTTAAGTAACCTGCGCTCATTATTGAGGTGTCCCCGGCAGACGAGTCTCTTTCAAGGTACATCCTTTCATAAAATTTCGTTTCATTCTAACCTCTGAACCGCGTGCTCGTCATTTATTTTTCATAGAGATACATAAATGCAAGAGACCCAAAGAGATCGTACAAAATGAAAATTTCAACAACCGTTCATATATTTGTTCGACAATGACGAAACAATTTCATTTGTGACAGAGTAAGGTCGTCAGCGAGTCGGGTGTTAGTTGGTTTGAATGCCGCACGCGACATCTCGCTTTGTCGACCTCTGACCGAGGAAACCTTTGTGAAGGTACACAGTCTAAATTATACATCCGCTACGATCACTTTGTCTTTTGGTATCTTGTTTCGTATTAATGAAAGTTGTACGAGTACATTTTAGAGTGCACAAACAACTTTATTTTTATTATATCCTGTATTACGATTGGAAGGGAAAGTTTGTATTTTCCATTTTCTTCTCCCTTGTTTCGACAAACAGTACCTGCAACAAACAATAAAACTTTTTAGAACACGATTCAACTAGTGTACAACTATTACTTCGGAGTTCGGACGAGAATTAAAACTATACAAGCCGCCACACCTTGCGTCACGCGATGTAAATGATATTTATGCATATATACATTCGCAGTAAGAGAAGGTTTTATTTATTTAATACAGATCTACTAGCAGCTTAATTATCTTGACGTTCACAATATTACAGAAAAATATCGTTCTCATTTATTAATTTGGCCATTAATAGGAAACACAAACACATAATACAAGTTACGTTTTAATAATCATTAGTGAATGGATGTTCCTGATCGTCTCGTTTACACGCAAAGTGCATGCATGCGCAAGTTACACTACTTTTGAACAGTTCTACAAATATATTGAAAAAATATTTTTAATGAAATTGTTTATTTAGACAACTTTTACTTGTAATGTATAGTGGTAAATGCATGCGAATCATTTGAAGCATACATAAGATAACACAAATGTAGGTTCATGGAACTTATTCGCGAGTTAATTAACAGTGAATACCGAGATGTAATATGCAAGGACGCGTTCAGACGCGCGCCGCGCAGGTAAATTACGCGCGACGAATGCTACCCCTCTGAATTGAACTACCGAAATTTAAATTGGAAATTTAATAAAGTTTAAATGACAGCGCCGCTGCATGTTCGTGTCACTTGCACTTTTAATACAACCGCCATGTCTTGAACAAATTTCTTGCTCTTCCATATCCCATAATACAAAAAGAAACGTCCTCCATAAACAAATTAATGAGATTTATCAATTAATGGCATTAAAAATTTAAATAAAAGTCTAAAAATTCAAAAGCTAAACGAACACGCACCGAATGAATGAATAGGTTAATTGTCTTGCATATTTCATTCCGTAAACCTATTGACCCAAATACACATCGCTTTCCCCAGGGGGCTGCGACGTACTATGAGCGAGGTGTACCCCGCACTCCGCGGCGATCACACACGTCGTTCTCGTTCACTGCTACACGGCATGTCGACATCGGCAGATGTGGCGCGGTCGAATACATTAATAATTAATAACTTCTGTTCGGGTTTCATTCAAAAATAAAATTTCTCAGCATTGTCAACCGACGATCATAATCGTCAGTTTATAATTCGACTATGCAACTGTCAAAGTCAAATCTTCAATGAATAAACTTGATAACATGATAGTTTTATTAAAATAAAATCTTAAAAAAATGTTCATTGAAGAAAAAATCCTCCTTTTTGAAGTCAGATAAAAATAGGTTTGTTGTGACTGACATACGTCAAATTGACTAATTCGTTCATTTAACAATTTTCAGGCAGTTTATAATACGAAAAACGAAACTCGAAGGAAATTTTCGTCTAGATATGTTTAAAGATTTTGAATGCAGCCGGATTTATATTCAATAAGAATTATTAAATTATAAAATAATTATTAAAAATATTAATTTCCTTTTCAAAGCTAAAGTGTTTGCGAAGTCTGCGTGCCTCCATTGCTATAAGCAGTAAGCTTCATTTGTAATATTTTAGTTAAGCAGTCGGTGTAACGTTATATATTTTAATTCCGAGTCCGCCGAGCGTCGCGTTGCGTCGCGTCGCGTCGATACGCAGTTTGCGTTTAATTTGTCGCTGCCGACGCGTGAAATTGTCCACTTTTAACGAAAATATAAACCTAAGTTATTTTGCGTTGTTTGCGAGAGATGCGACATTCACTTGAATAATAATTAAAAGACAAAAGCAAAGTGCAGATTATAATTAATACATTATTGTATGATTGTTGCTACTAACGACCCGAACCGTTAGGACGGGTCATTTCTCCATACAAACTTTCATCCTAAACTTAGACCTTTAGGGTTGAATTTAGAAATATCCTTTGTTTTTGCTCGACTACGTAATAGCAGAAATCTCTGTGCAGAGTTTGTAGTATCTAGGACCAGTAATTTAGGCTTTGTCTTAATATATAAGTTAGTCAGTTTTTTCTAGATTCATTCGTCAACAGTATTAGCTTACGGAACGTAAAAGCGTCACATGACACATAGTCCAACGGTTGTAGTGGTTCGATTTTCCTTTCGCTTCGTGAATCTGATAGGAGTTTGACGGCAACCAAGAGCACGGAAAGCTCGGAGCACATCTGCGCTGACGGTCCACATTGACTAAATAATTCAAGCATACAGACTTAACGCGGGATCGATATCGGGGCCGAGCGTGTCAGGCGACGTACGATTTGTGTCGGCCGTATGAATAAATAAAAGCCCATAAGTACTACTGCAGCTTCCTTATAGGTAGTTATAGATATTTGATAAATTAATTAAGCTATAATGTAATTTAATAATCATAATATGTTTCCTCATTGATTATTATCAAGTCTTTCTTTAATCTAACATGCTATGCATGCATGTTAAAAAAAATATCAATTGAACCCCTATTCTTTGAATCTTTCTAAAAATAAAACAGCCTAACCTAAAGAAAAAAATAGAGTACTGTAATATTTAATAGCGAGGAAATAAATATAAAAATCTTCCCATTATTAACGTAATCCTTTGGACGTTCGGATATTAAGAACCGCACCGGGCAAACCCGCCAGTTAATATCCGAGCCGCCGCAGAGAGCCGACCCGGATAGATTGCCCGCGCATTGGAATTGCTCACAACACTAATAGATACACACGTATTGATTATAATTTAAATATAATTCAACACTATTTTAATAAGAAAAGCAAATGTTTGATAAATAGCATATCATAAATCTGATATCGATTTTGTACTGTACAAGTTTAACGTTCATACTTTATTGTGTCTTCTGCGATCAACTTAAAAAAATTGCAATAAATAGAATTCAATTTACTAAATCGTCTTTAATATATAATTATAAATAAAATAACAAGTTCAGTTAGAACATATTCATGGTGTAATTCAGGAATAATTCAAGTTTAAAGTTCTCCTTGATGTTCAAAGCCGCTCGTTCCTAAGTAGATTCAAACGAAATGCCGGTACGATACGAACTCGGTATTTGATTAAATTCCCGTGCATCCCGGCTGGATGAGAACGCCTTTAAAATAACAATATGTTACTAAACAATATATACTACATTTACAAATAAAACCCGGCCGTTGTATCTACTCTAAAGGCCATTTATATTGCCTTGTCTTACAGTAAGTAGTACCTTGGTACATTCAATTTGGAAACTAAATTCCATGGAAAATAAACATTAAAACAAAAAAGAAAAAAAAAGGAAAATCTATTGCGTTTTTTCCCCTGCTTCTTTTCTACTTTCTTTTATCTATACCTTTTGATAGTACAAAGGTCGACAGCAATTAAAAGCCTGTGCGTAATAAAATTCTTTTTATAAAAGGCATAGAATTAAATGTGTGGTTTAAGAGAAAAATCTACTCATTTTAAATATATTTTTTGTAATTATCTGCGCCTTGTGCTCCGGCTCAAAAATATTCATAAAGTGAAAGAGTAGTCCGCGCGCCGTAGCCGCCCCAGCCGCCCCGGCCGCCGCGGGTTTAATCATGGCAGAGCTTTTACAATAGCGGCAGATAAAGAGAACTCTCCAAATTACTCACAAAAATGTATAGAGGCAAAGTAAAACGTTATTAAAAGCCAACTTCTCTTATTGTAATACTTCCTAACGAAATGAAACGAAAACAGTAGTTTATACTGTTTTTAATCTGTCTCAACCAAAAAGGCAAAATACTTTTTGAATATTTTTTACTTTTAATTTAAAAATTAGCCAATAAAAAATCGTAAAACTTAAATCAAGTTTATTTCCAAACACAATTTAACAGCCTTGATACATTTTGCAGTACACTGAGCATATAAAATGTCGTCGCCAGAGACCCGCGTTACTTCTACTAGCACTTACGCCACGGCTCTCCGAGGGCATGTTTGTGCATCCCGCAGGAGCTGAGAGTTCGCTTCCCGGAGTGTCCGTGCGGTCACGGCGCAGTTCCTGCATACTCGATGCTGCACGTCGGATGTAGGAAACGTGTCCACATCACTTATTCATCATAATTTCACTTAGTGTTATTGTTCACTGTCGACATGCTCCGTTAGGTGACCACATATATATATATGTTTCAGTATTGTATTTATTTATACGTACCTATATTACTAATTGGTTTTAACTGAAGTTATGAAAGTTGTTCGTGTCACCGAGTCAACAATTATTATATACTAGCGACCCGCCCCGGCTTCGCACGATTAGTTTCTCCATACAAACGTTCATCCTACTTAAGGTAACTGCGCCAAATGTCAAACGACTGACAGTTATGCCAAAACCCTAAGTCTACGTACATTAGAAAAGTTAGGTTTTCTTAAATTTACAAATTTTCCGCGCAACGTTCCTAAATTTTTCTTTCATAAGAACCTTCTCCTGACCATAAAAACGTGAAAAAAAAGAATTGACGAAATCGGTTCAGTCGTTCACACATAATATGACCAAGGGAAATAGGGATTCATTTTTATATATACGTATATGAGGTTAGATATATATAGGTATATATAGATTTTTTATTTAGCTTTGTCTCCTATAAATAATAAATTATTATTTGAATTTTATCATATAATAAGCATTGCAACCATCCAAAGTCGGTCCGTCTTAAGCTCCTACGTCGACAATTCGACGTAACAGATCCCTACTCAGCATTCAGAGCGCTCTGCGGCCGCGCCATCGCCCTTTTCTACAATTTACGACATTTTGAAGACATGGCGCTAACCGACGTGTTTGCGAGACCCTTGTCACGTATCATATTCCTTTGATCGCAATATATTTATATCCAGGCGAGTAAATTAGATTTACAATAGCAATAATGGCCGACCCTTCTTCTCCCTACACCGCACTTGCTTTACGGCACAATATTACAATTGTATGTGATCGACTTGAGAACTATCAATCGGTGTAATTGCTACAAATAACTCAAATGTAGTAAAGCGAGGAGGCAATATGTTTTTGTATTCAAATACATATTTAATTTTATATAAACAATACATTTACGTTCAATTCATCGGAGTAGCGTTTTCTGTTATCGGATCTTTAAAAAAAAGCCTTTGAAATAATTTTTGAATCAAATGTTATGATGCTCTGATTAAAGCCGTATTTGAAAAAAGGAGGGATTTGATCAAAACGATGCAACTCTAAATAACATCAGTATGATTTTAAAAACAATACACAAACACGCAAATGGTGTAGCATAAATATTTCAAAAATTAGAACAAATCTTATTAAAAGTCCAATAAATCTTCGTAACTAAAAAAACATATTTTGAATAAGATGAAAGCAAAGGCACTCCGGTCTTTCCGCTTCCAATTTCCTCTAATTGGACAAACTTCTCGTAACCGATGCGAGACGTCATTCAGTCGGTAGCAAATGTAGTGGCTACCCAAACCTTAAGAACACACTACAATTAAAATAAAGACAACGTATAAGAAACCTGATAAGCTACTATACAAAGTACATATTTAACATAAAACGAAATACTAACAATTCACAAATTATGAGGTTTTCTAAATTGTTTAGTAATATTGTCTATGATTAGCGATGAATACTGCTAAAGTTAATCTGAACTATATTCTTGTTCAATTCACTGATTGCATTGTTACAATTCCACAAACGCAACAAACTATGTGTTTGAAAACAAAAGCTTTAGTGACATAACAATCTCTAAGAACTCGATAAGAAGCATCACACGCAGGAGATGAATTCGCTGAATGTAGTAATAAAGAGTTTACGAGGCTGAGGGAGGCTGCGAGCTTTTACGACGCGTCTCGTTGGCCGACGTGCGTTGCTTTACGTGTCAGAATTATACGCATCATCATAAAATTGTATTTCATAAGGCTAAAGATGCGTTATATGTAAATAACATAGTGTAGCATTGTGCAGGAATATTGATTGACAAGACACTTTACAAGAAAGAGACAAGAACAAGATACAAGAATTGAACACAAGTAGAAGTTAGAGCAAATAGAAACTGACAATTTAAACATAGCAATAGAACCGGAGAGTATTTTGATGATGGAGAACTCTCTGTAAATTTTAATACCACACATTAATTTAATTCAAACGATTGTGCAATAACAATAATAACAATAGGCAGTAGTCAATTGAAGCGTACAACAGCAATTTTCACAAAGTACAGCTGTAACAAACAAATCCTCTTCAACGCTTTCGAGGAGCTATGAGATCGCTTAAGTCGTCTAGTATCTATTGTCTACAACACAATACAGAGGTCGCTATCGTCGCAGCATTTGACCCAGTTCGTCCCGCGAGCTTTATTTCTTTACAACTATTATAGATGCTAGAATCTTCTCATACTCTCTCGAGGGCCTCGCTTATAATACAAACTTGTGGAATTAAAACAAAATAACATAGTTGAGCGAAGTAGTCGTCTTCATGCAGATTCAACTTACAGGAACATTTGAATTCTTAGGCTTGTTTCTGGATCTTTTAATTTAAAGTATATTATTTTAGTTATTAGTGTTTCTATTGGAAGATACAACAAAATTGTGACATTATTGTTCGTAGCTACTAATTCAAAGCCTTGCAGCTATCGGTTTCAATTTTGTAGTAGATTGCTTTATTTTCACAGCGCAGATGTGTCTTGTACATACATATAAAGCGATGTGTGTGTTTCCCTTTAGACTCCGAAACGGCTGGACCAATTTCGATGGAAATTTAAGATCAGCCTAGCGGGTGATCTTGTGAAGTTTAGTACCGATGGGAGCAAAGTAGCTGCAAAGCCGGGGCGGAGAACTAGTATACTATTAACAAACATTAGGTGAAACTCTCGTTGACGCATCTATTATGACTGATTAGAAAGGTCAACTGCACGGAGCTCGAATTTCGGCAATATAAGAGTTGCTTTCCCTAAAGCCATAGAATACAAAGCGAAGCCGTCTTAGCGGAGCGAACACTCGAAGATCCTTTGAACAACACAAGTGGCTAGATTTGAATGAGAATTTATTATGAATTCCAGCTTGCAACGGAACGTAATTCGAAATTTATTCAGGTCGCTAACGATTGTCTTTGTTTCAACAATACAGGAGTAGCACTTCTGCTGCACAATCACTTCTTTATCTATTTCAATTGTTATTAAAAATTTCTGAGTTTATTTCTCACCGGTGTTTTTGTAACATGTATATGTGGATTACAAAAGGGCATAGAGCTAATCTATGAAAATACCGACAACATTACTTTTTACCGGAGCATACATCGCATCTATTTCCCGCGCTGTCAAATTCCTCCGCCATTACTAGGCGCGCCGCCATCTTGATGACGGTTTAAGTTCAAACGATTTAACTTGGTCACGTGCGCGTCTAAGTTCGCTTCCTAATGGCTAACGTGTGTCTAGAGCGCAGTATGATTGCCTTTGTTAGGAAATAATGAACTTTACATCGTTTAAATTTACGCATCACGTAGTACGTCGCAGATCAGTTAAAATGTAAGCGTTTGTTATTTTGGCTATTTTTGAAACTGCTTTTTGTAAATAATAGTTGATAATAAATTACTAATTGTGAACAATATAAGAGGAAAGTAAGTCTTGAAAGGAAGTCTATAACCAGGATAAAATAGTCTCAGGACCCGGTCGTTTAAATACATTAAATAGGATGACCGTGGTAAGCCGATGCTAAAATAACGAATGAGGTGCAAATTGTGTGAATGAGAGCTTCCGATGACTTCCAATCGATTCCTCAACGAGCCTTAAATTCGATAGTTATAGATAAGAATGTAAATATACGATATTTGCGAGTCAGGTTGTGAGGTTGACGCGCGCAGATCCTGCGTGGGTCGTCGCAGTGCCACGCTTAATTGGTTCCGTAGAACCATCGATTCGATTTTATCGAGGGAGGAGTGACATTTAAATGTCACTCCTCCGTCGATAAAAAAATATATTGTAGTATATTTGGCCATAAGTTCTTGTCGGACGGTCGAATAAAGTTACGTGATCAATGTTTGGTATTATCCGTAGCAGTGACTAGTTAGTTAGTTAAAATAGTTATTTTAAAGCAGTGTTATGTTAAGGTATGATGTAGATTGTATATTTTGATGTTACAAGTTATAAGAAAAAAAATAAGTATTGCATGTAATGTTAAAAAGAACTTTATGTTTATTTTTGCACTATGTTACACTTATTGTACAAGTGATATATACTACTTATTTAGCTTACGTCGCGTCTTGTGCCTAAGGGAAAATCACTTTCTCATGTAATTTAGATTTCAAAGGATCTAAAAATAAATAGTCAGAATGAGTTTAGGGCTCCGTTGTTAAACAAAACATTAAAAATTTACATTGAGTATATTAAAATTTGATAAAAGTGTTGTAAAGTTCGATATAGTGCAGGAAAGAGCGAAATTCAGTGTAAACTGCGCACGTCGAGGAAATTGATTCGGACTTTGAGCCAGCAGCTGGGGTTCCCGGGTTATAAGATAAAATTTAAAAGATTGATTTCAAAACCGATTTGAAAATAAAATACAAAGAAGAAATAAAAGATGTCTCGGTTACGCCAATTTATTGACTCCATCATTATACAAAAAATAATCTAAAATATTTTTTATCATTCTATGATTTTACTATATGTTGGGTTAGTGCTATTGTCTCTCGATATATTTGAACATTTTACACAATATACTCTACAATAAACATTATTTCAAGGTACGCAATTTTTTTAGAGCGTAATGTAACATACTATGTTTCTCTTATATATCGGCTTTACCTGAAAATAAATACAAACACCATTTAGAATTTACATTTTACAATTAAAAGACAGTAAACATCGTAAGCTTGACAGCCCTACATTAAGATACAAGCCTTTTTATATTGGTATAAAACATTTCTTTTAGAAACTGCACATATATACGAGGACATATAAAAGATGAGTAGATTTTTTTTGTACACTATGCTATTGTCAGTAGATATAACCAAAAATTGAAAAGAAATAACATGCTATGAAGATAATGAGACACGGAAAAAGATAAAGAAAGGATTGGAAAATGTAAACGGAGCGTTTAATGGCGGCATAGAGATGGAATCAAGGCGCTCCCGCGGGAACCGACCTCCATATCATCCGCTGTCTACGTACACACACTACACAAGCTTTACTCCTCATTAACTGTTTATAGACAAATAATAGCTAATCGATAGCTTAATATACCAGAGTAATGAGAGACATTACATTATATTATTCGGGATTCCCATAACTATACCTCAACATATTTTCGTAGCGTTTACACAAAGTATTATTGTTATAGCAACTTTTTTTCCATGACTCATTTATATTAAAAAGCTTGCGTGTCATTGTCGTTGCGAAATCAAACTTTGTACATTCTTATTATTTATTTTGTCGACGAGGTTTAATTATATAGGTTACTTTGAGTGTTCAATACACGTGAGTTTTCATAGTAGTAGTAGTAGTAGTAGTAAAGGGACCTTTAAATACAGTTGGATGCGAATTGCTTGCAAGATAAAGCGACCAGCATCTGTGGCTCACTGGATATGGTCTTCGAGAACACTTGCCGCT
>JWHW01039048.1:244663-255871 GCA_000931545.1 Papilio glaucus
TGACCCGCGTCTGCTCTAAACCGATTATTGTAAATACAAAACAATTTGTCAATTCCCTTATCTTCTTTTGAAATCTGCTTTTGTATTATTTGCCGAATCGTTTCCGTTTTCCTGCAGCCGTACAAACGTTCATCTTGTTTAATAATATTGAAACAAGAAGCTTACAGTTTACCTAAACAAAATTCTAACTGGGTACTATACTATACTGGTTACAATATCTGCAACAGAAGTTTTATCTAAAATTTTAGTTATAAACTTTTATTATGGATTCTTCGTATGTCAGAAAAGAAAAATATTAAAAGACAACCAAAGTTGGTAAATATCGTTGAAAACGTCTCGATGCGGTAATGCGGCAAATTGAATCGACTGTTAGCGTCGCCTACGTCCTGCGGGGGTGTACGTGCCTGGGTTCCGAACGCGAGCGCTCCGCCGCACCGGGTTTTGACGCAAGACCCGCAGGGGGTGCACTTGCCGGTCACTAAAGGGCGCCGGTCGAATTCAATTAGTCCACAAGTAATACCAACAACTTACGAATCACTTTAAGGGCCATGGGCCCTCGTTCAGGTAGATCAAATATCGATCAAAGGAAGTATTTGTTCACATACACGCACATGGTCTCCACTTGATTATGTCACTTCACGCAAAATGTTTAAAAATGTAGTACAAGCCTTACCGTATTACTCTTATACTGGACTAGCGACCCGCCCCGGCTTCTATAGTGCTCGCTTACGTAATAATATAAATCTATGTGCAAATTTCTGTCTGTGCGTTGATATATCAATCAGTCAGTTTCTTCTTTTATATAGACTGGTTAATCATCAGCGATAACAGCTATGGGCGAGGACGCGACTGTGCCTATTGTCTTAGTGTGCTATGAACACATAATAAATCAGCTTAACTAAGGTTATGAAATGTTCAATTTATAAATTTAACTTAAGTCACTCGCTTTAAGTTAGGAGGCAAGATGAAAGGCCTTCCAGAGCTAATTAACGGAACCTATCGAGCCTGCAACTTGGCGCAGTTTCGTCGACGCGGCATCCTATGAGAATAGTTTCGATGCAAGACTCCCACTTAAAACTTCCACCGCTCATATTTTGCTGACCTCATACATCGGCTGTGTGGCTAGGGTTGTCAACATTTTAACTAATAAAGATAACATTTTATATTTACATTTCAATTAATGATATTGATAACGTTTGCGATTGCTGTAGGTCACAGATATGTGAGGATAGGAGCGTATCGCCAAACGCCGTATTTATCGTCATTATTCCTCTGACACTTTGTGCGGCTTTATAAACTTGGATAAAATTAAAAGCAACGTGCTTTTTACTCGGTTAAGCACTTCTTAACGACAAGACTAACTCCGTACCGTAGGACGTTGTGCCGTTGGAAGTTCTTAAACCTTGCGACGGAGATCGCGTCATAGTCTACGACAATGAAATAAATCGTAGCAAAAAATCAAACCATTAAGACTATAGGACAGGTATAGCTTATATTTCTCGCAGCCCTAGTCGAGAAGACCTTGCCATCGACTGCGGAGTCATGGCCGCGTCAACTCTGCAAGTTCCACATATAATCCACTTTGCTCGGAGCACTCTCAATCGACTTAGATTGAACATCACAATCCCCTTGAGCGAAGTTTCGCTTGTTTTAGTTTAATTAGTTACAGCATTGAGATTATATGAAATTTTATTTTAACTTTATATTTAATGCACAGTACATACAGAATGAGACTTTAAACTAATATGAAAGCTTACATTATATCCATCTTTTTGTGTTTTTCCTCAAGTCCTTCTTAAAACATGCGACTGTTCTAGACTAGCCTCGTTCACAATACTCTTTATTTTAAGACTAAACTATTTCAAATACTTTCCTCGTTCGTTGTAATGTCGTCCCATACAGAAACTCTCAAAGCTAAGGCTGAAGTAGAAACTTAAGTAGCTGCGTCTACAAAGTCCGTCTACAAACTAACATTATCATAACAATAACGCATCATGAAAATTACTTTCCCAACGTACGAGCTAAAATGGCTTTAGTTTTTAAGTACATAAGTATTACTTTTGCGTTCTTAATAGCTAAAGCACCGCGCTCAGACAAAACTGGGCTACTGTGTTCTAATTAACCGACACTTGCTTTTTTCTCTACAATTCAGAAAACAATTTGTGTCTACTGGAGCGGTAGAGGCGAGCCATTCACGCTGACAGTTAAAAAACTTGTTATAACCACGAATGGGTTGACTCGAGCGGTGATAGACCACACCTTTAATGACCGTGATATTGGAGCCATATACGTACATTGGTTAGCTTGAAATTGATGTTTGTAGGCAGGGGAGGTTCCTTAGCGCCAGGCGAGATGTGTCTTTTGTTACTGTTGGTTTGGTTAACCTGTAATGGCATGGCCTAGTAGACGAACGTCTGGCTCATGATTCGTCTACTGTGAATTCGAAATGTGACCGCTACGTGTCATAATCCCATAAGTTAACTTTATGTACCCATAATAAAAAGTTAACTTAGTCCGTTCGTGATTACTTTGACCGTCCATCACGCTACGTTAGCTTTTTTATTTATTATTCTCCAGACTTTACAGGTGCCTATTTTTGTACACTGGACACAAGTTTAGTGTCACATGAGATTAAAAAAAATAACGTAACGTGAACATTTTGAGCCAACTGGGATTCGAACCAACGACCGTCAATTTGTAACTAAAACTTTTACAATACTTGAAGTAAACTAAGACTTAATATATTTAAACAAGTTGCCAATTATTCGAACGTTAAGGAAACAAAGTGGTACATTTACGACAGTAACGAAGTTAACCCAACAACACAAACTTTCAGATTAACCAAATTAAAGTCTATATCCATTGTGCAGTCACAGAGCCATCCCCTCGATCACAGCCCTGTGAAGAAAACTTGCGGCGGGGTGGGTGCGGCGTTATACTTTTTGTCCGACCCTCGCGTCGACCTTGAGACCATAATGTCAATTTAAGCCGAGTTTATCGGACTATTTATCTCAACTATTGTGTCGGACCGCGTTGTCGATTTGAAAAGAAATCTTCAATTAGACCCCCAGTTTATTTCGATAAGATATTTTAATTAATAAGTTAAATTTTTACACATCTTTTTCATCAATTACAATTGCCAATGAACTAATATGAACTAGATTTTTATTTTACCTTTCATTTTATTTCCTCTTTTTAACCTTCAACTAGTCATGGTGTTAGTGTGTTGATACTCTGTGGGACCTAATTTCGATTCCCGGCCGAGAAAACCACTTAACGTATGTCTACAGTAGTACAACTGGTTATTGTAAAGACATTTGTCACTTTAAATTTCAATTGTTTCAAAAGGCATCGCAATTTATTACGTCTCTTTAAAAAGCGCAATAAAGCGTATAGACAGATAGTGGATGGCCGAACATGTCTCCAATCTTGTACTAATAATATATTCGAATCAATTTTGTCCGCAACAGATTTCATTAAAACCCTCAAATTTGCATAATCGTCGCTACAAGTCATTAATATTAAAGTGAACAACTATAAAGCCAGGGCGCACGGCCGCGTCCGAAGCTTTTTACGACCTCGTCGGCAGATGGCGGCATAATAGCGCTCCGCCGCGAGTTACATCGGCCCGAATTAATGCAGCGGAAGATGGCCAGACGACATCCGTCGACTAACTTTTTGCGGGAAGTATAAGCGCTTTAAAATAGATTCTTCTCGCTCCGGGATAACTTAGATTTTAACCTGATAAAGTGGCCGCTGAGTTATAATTTGAACATTAGCAATATAATAATATAAATGGGCCATAGCTTTCACTTAAAATCAATACACGCTTTATAGCTCTTCACATTAAATGTGTGAAAGGTATTTAACATTTCAGCGGAATTAAAGGAAATACTAGTTAACTTTTTAACTTGTTAACTAGTTAACTTTGACAAATTGACAACACGGGTAACATTTAAATACGTGTCTATCTAAAGTACCAATGTCTGTCTAAAGTACCAATATCAAATTAGAATGATCGATATTCGTTTAATAGTTTTAGTGCGTATTCCTTAAGCAGTGCGCCTTGTTTCAGTTAACAAATATAGGCATTAATATTGTTTTCGATCTGTCTATACGTGAGTGCTCCTGTTCTCATCTATATTAATTCCCGAACAAAGATTTCTTTTATGAAACACTAGCGATCCGCCCCGGCTTCGCACGGGTAGCACTAAAAAAGAGGAAATATAACATAGCCTATGTCACTCGGGGATAGTGTAGCTTCCGAACAGTGGAATAATTTTTCAAATCGGTTCGGTAGTTTCGGAGCCTATTCAATGCAAACAAACAAACAATCAAATCTTTCCTCTTTATAATATTAATTCATGAAACAAAACCTCATCAGGAATATTCATCAGTACTCGGAAGTTACCTGCAACAAACATACATAAAAATTATTGTTTATTGTATCATTTATGCGATTACTTACAACTTTAAGCAAAAATAAAACTAGCCTAATTATGGAAACAATTAGTAAAATAAAAAAACACGGTATTTATAGTTCCCTTTGAGTTACACACGAGTCAGATAAAGGCAATAAACAGCGTGACGACGGCACAAGGAAGGCTGATACAAGGTCAGCAAGGAAGATTGTGCTCACAATCTTAGAATATCAATAGGTTAAATAGTACCAGTTATCTAAAGAACTGTTGGTTTCCAATCTCAAAGTATAGAACTACTTAACCCGATTCAAACTTTAAAACGCTTTCAAGTTACACAACTTAAATAAAAGCTATAAACAGCTGCAGTTTAGCTTTCCACTAGTATTATTTACATAGCGGAATTGGCGCAGGTTGTTGCAACTTAAATTAATGATTTATGAAAACATACAACTTACTATTGGTTTATATAGTCTACATTTACCTAAGTAAACACGTAGTAGCGTTGAATACGAAATAACTCAAGAAAATATTAGTACCTAGTTGATCACACAGGTAATATTATTCCTGCAAATAAAGGCATTAGCAGGAATAACATTCAAAATAAATGTCCAGCTATTCCGAACAAATTGGGTCCCGATATAAACTCATACAAAAGCCTACTTTCTGTTCCCAAGGTCAAACCTATGACCGCTAGGCTTGCCGTCCTCGAAACATGGCATCAACAAATATATCATCACAGCCAGAGAACAATCACTACGTTTTTACCATTCAACAACGGACAGAATATTGTAACATGGTTAATACTATTTGCTAGTGAAGTGAACCATCCGAAGCAGATAGAATGCACCGAGCAAGGTTGTTGAACGTCTGCTCGTCGACATTTCACGTGCGATGTTTCGTTCAGAATCCATTTAACGTATCATCGAAAACATAAGGGCTTATTTTATTTGTTTGAGTAAATAGATTCCAAGCTTTCAATTTTCTTTAAATATTTTAACAAAATTGGCTTAGAATAGAAATAATCTTATTTGTCGTAAGAAAGCTGAAAATAGTGTTACATCATAATGTATTGTATATAGAAGTAAAAAACTTTACCATTTTTTGCTCTTTGCTTATATAATTGACATAAAAGGTAAAGTAAATCACATTTATGGTGCGCCGAGTACATACCTATTTAGAGAAGGAGGACGTAGAGGACTGGATTGTCACCGGGACTACAAATTTGAACTACATTAGTTAAATCATTTAATGCAAAAACTTATTCCTGCGGACGGAAACACCGGATAACAAACAAACTGATGAGATATAAATGACAATACCCGCGAGAAAACGTGGAGGAAATTTGGAAAGTATTACGCGTAGTCCTCGGAGAGGTAAGATGGGAATGAGTAGGGCTAATGGCTTCTCAATTGGCACACTTTATTATATAAAAATTGTTTAGGACAAATGTAACAAGATTGTCTACTCCAGTTTTCTTGAATAGGCGAAAAAGTTGACATAGCATAGTCTCAAATGCAGACAGAGATGTGGTAAGGTTGTTATCGTGGTGCATGTATGTTATGTTGCCGTTAAACATTCGTCGCTGCCTTAGTGATCAAACAGATGAAGTTCGATCTTAACTTGAATGACGTTAGTACACGTCAGATTTCATTCTTGGTCTAAAGGTTTGTATGTATATATTTCAATCTAGTTATAGTGATATATACACTTAAGTTTTATAATAGTTTAGCTGGCCTCTTAGAATTGGAGGACAATGAAGGAGATAAAATATTTGTTGCCTAGTTTTTAGCTGTGTTCAACAAGGAAAAAGAGATACTCAACAACTCGACATTATTTCCTTTGTCTACATAAAATGTGAAAGCAAAATGAATACGAATGTGAACTTCAACGCCACATATTTCTGCACAAAGACCTTTGACAGTTCAGTTTTTATTGTCCGTATGTTCCAACATCTACGTACAGACATTATAGCAATGCTTTGGCGGATATCATTGTGACCCCAATTTTAATAAATGCTTTAAAAAGATTTATGTGCAAAAACGAATTAAAAAGTATTATTTTGAGTTTATACAAGTTAGTTAGTGCAGCTACTTTGTGAATGGTTGGTTTTTGTCATATACCAATTATGTAATAACACACAGTTTCTACTGTGTCTTTTACTACCTCGTTTGTCTTTATTCGAATAAGTAATTCCTCTGCGAAAACATGTCAAAAGTTATATTTCATAGTTCTCCACAGTTATATTTCTTGACAAAAATTATATACGCTCTTTGGAGTTTATGGCAGTTCTTAATGTGTCTTAGAATATGTTGAGACCCATACAGGGGACGTATGAATATATTCTAGAAGATGATCTTTTTTAAAGTGCTAGCTGAAGGCAAAAGTTCCAGTAAATTTAACCTTTGTGCTGTTGACCGTATAAACTGGAGTGATTGGAATTTGACGTATTGGTAGTAAATATCACCCAATCTCAGGCAATAGTCCCTTCGAGGGTAGTTACAGTAAAGGTATTTTGACAGGCTATGGTGAGGAGCGCTACTACTACAACGAGAAATTTGCAAATATTAAACCAATAATAATAATAACCTATAATTAATATTATCATACTACCTACTAATATTATAAATGCGAAAGTTTATATGTATGTATGTGTGGATGTATGAATGTTTGTTACTCTTTCAAGCAAAAACTACTAAATGGATTTTAACGAAACTCTAATTACTGATATAGCTTAACTACCAATATAGCTTATACATCAGAATAACATATAAGCTATAATTTATAAAGATATTGTGAAAGTTGTCCAAAATATAATGATAAGTGTCAAGTGAGTGGGAAAAAATATGCGAGCTATTCGGATCAATCATAATAGGCTTTAGCTTAGGCTGGAAAATCGTCGGTTAAATTAAATTACACGGCGGTTGAGACCGCACGGCACAGCTAGTTAATATTACCGAGCGAATCATTCGCGTAGCAAACTCTGAAGCCTGTCGAACATTCAAGTCGATATTTAATATTTCATTGAAGTGAGAAGAGGCAATGATTCACAGCGCGCCCGGGACGTGTTCGGTTCATTGAGCTGCAAAATGACAAGAG
Source organism: Papilio glaucus (assembly GCA_000931545.1). Taxonomy (NCBI): domain Eukaryota; kingdom Metazoa; phylum Arthropoda; class Insecta; order Lepidoptera; family Papilionidae; genus Papilio; species Papilio glaucus. The sequence continues at coordinate 252,181 of JWHW01039048.1, forward strand.
CGGGAACAGGGCCGAGTTCAAAGCGAGTCCGCCCTCTGCGCTCCGCTAGCGCCCTCCTGCTAGTTTCAATTGAAGTTATTGTGACGATATGAAGCACTGAAAGTACAAAACGTTATAGTCGGTGTATCTTTCGCAAGATTTATAACGGGATGAACGAGCACCTTGCAACTTCTTAAAACATGAAGCATTTTATTCATCTTTGTGTTACGAAATGGACGACTATTGAAATGTAATGTGGCCTGTTCGAGCCGAGGAGTGGCTGTTGCCCGCGTTCGTTTCTCATTATTCTTGCTGTAAATTTTTGTGATTAGATTGAAGAACAAAATCACATTCGTATTTATAATATATTTATCTGAACTAATATTATAAACAGTAAATATTTGATTGTTTGTTTGCATTGAATAGGCTCTGAAACTACTGAACCGATTTGAAAATTTCTTTCAGCATTAGAATCCTACATTATCCCTGATGAACATAGGCGATAGATTTTTTTATTTATAATTTTTATTTTTTTGTTAAATACCCGCGCGACGCCGGGGCGGGCCACTAGTAATATATCATTTATAGGATTTATCAAATCAAAATTTTCGGTTCTATACACACGTTATGCAAATGATATAAACTCACGTCTTAAGGTTTTGGAGTACTTACTGTTTTTTAATTTTACCTATTCCAACGTTTTTTTAAAATACTGTCACATCAGGACGTCATGTGAGATACAAGCCAGTAATAGTGTTAAATTAATAATAAAAATACTAGTCATGTTTTTTTTCTTATCCAGTTTAGATACTTATTGTTGAAACATTATTTTACAATAATGTACAATCGATTTAGATGTATATCCTTACATATTTTCCTAACCGCACTATGGTATTTTTTTTTTATTTAAATTCTATCGTATGTTACATGCAAAGTGCAAAACCGTGCACTGATTGTACATGTATGTAGCGAGATGTATCCGTTCCTTGTCCAATTTGTACGGAACAAGATCGTCTGCGTCGCCAGCCGGCTCTACGGGACTAGCCGGCTCGTCTATTATCATTGCACCCCGTGTACAATAACAATAATAAGCAGTTATGCCCGTAATCCAGAAGGTCCTGGTGTAGCTCTGTTATTCGTTTACATATATGTACATAATTATACGCAAACATGGTCCTCGGTTGCGGATCCTTTCATTTTGCCTTTGTTTAGTACTTCACTAACGTAATTTTGTTATAAAGTATTACGACACTATTATTATCAATTTTTAACATAATTTAAACGTAGATAAATCTCTTACCAGACGTACAGTTAATAAAAATCGATTTTTAGATAACGTACTTCTTAAAAAATATGTAATCGTTACAATTGTAGGCGCCCGCCCGCCCTATGGCGTTTGTATTAACAACGACTCTTTGTTAACGTCGGCGCCACAGCTTGTATTCCGGCGAGTTGATCCAGGACTGAATGTTTCATCACCGGAAATTATCCACATAGTAAACCTAGCAGTCTAGCTCTGGCAGTTTAACGTGAAAGCTACGTAGTTCGTCCGCGACGCCGTTGCATTTCAACCGGAAACTATTCCGATAAACTTATTGCTAAATGTTTATATTATTATTACTATGTGTTCATTTAAAAAACATCATCGCAAAATTTGTGTGTAATAACTTGTTTTAAAAAAAGATTAATGGTGTAATTAAAAAAATCCAACTTTTAGAAAATATCTATTTTATTTGTACATTCTAAACACTAAAAGTCCTTGCAATGAGCCTTTTTAAAAGATGCCAAACTTTTATGAAACATGTACCAAAAACCATGTCTTATAAAAAATTTAAACAGAAAAGAAGAAGAATAATGGAGGAACTTCAGCTGGCAAAAATACAATAAGTTTACATTTCCTTCGTTCTGAGAGAGATTTATCGCAAAGAATATCTCGAGAGCATCATTTGAAATTACCTCGCACCCGCTCGAGGCCTCGGGGATGGAACGTGAGGCCAGGGGGAAATGTTAACACTCTCTAATTTATTATTATCACAAACATAATGCCAAATGATAAGCATATAATTTTATATGATCAAAATATAAATATAAATAACCCCGAGGCTGTTTCTACATGCGTTTGAGAACAATTATAAACGTCTATAGGTGAGGGAAACAAAGACACTATTTCGTAGAGTTATATTACAGCAGTCAAAGAAAAAAAAACTGTGAACAAATTTGGGATTACGCAGATTACGTTGGGAGTATTTGATTCCCCGAAGTTAGAAGCAACTAACCAAACTACACAGTGATTCCGTTTCAAATCACAAGCAGTCCCGTGGGAGATCCTGGAGCCGAGGCGGCTTTGCTATTAATTGAACGTAAGGGGAGAGGGCAGGCTCAGCAGATTCCATTAGCCTGTTAGTAAAACTGTATAGTACATTAATTTTATTTACACGGTCCCGGAGGCAACTTAATTACCTCTCCTAAACCAAAAGCAATTCACAAACAATTATACCTAATAGGGTTCAATTTTAGATTATTTTTTGAATGACAATTAGTGGCCGCCCTGAAATACGCAACATGAACCTGCGTTTAAATCTGAGTAGAGATGCTTCGTGATTTTTTTATCATACAGTATGTTATAGTCCCTATGAGTTCAGAGGTTAGTTCCCATTAGTCAAGCTATCGTACGAGCTTAAGTTACTCGTGTAAAATAACATGACACCAGAGTCCGATGACGTCCCAACTCTGAGCTCGCACAAAAAACGTTTACAAGAAGAACCATCTACACTAATAAGAATAACATAGCATCTCTGCCTATAACATCGCTTTAGTATCTACAGCGGCTTTAAAGTTGTTTTTTCTTCTCGATTGACCCAAACGTAGGGTAATGTTCGGGTGTATGTATTTATGTCTGTACCATTATGACCTCCTTTTGCTTAAACGGCTAAACCGATTTTAAAGATTGACTTGTCGTCATTAGATTCATATTCTTCCCCGCTCAATGAGTTTTTTTTTTTTTTTTAAATTAACTATTATTTGTTAAATTACTTCCACAATGTTAATCATTAGCAGTGATAATTCAAGTGTATCATTCAGCGAAGCGGAGTATCTCCTCGTTGTGGACGTATCGTTTACTATTAACAAAAAAGTGTGTCAGTTTCCACAGCATTAAATACAAGTCATAATACTTCTCTAGTGACTTATCAGCAATTTCGTCTACAACTGTTGAAATATTCTGTCAGGTTAAGAAATATCAGCCGTCAAGTTATGAGTGCTCGGTATTTCAATAGCAGAAATTCTTGAAACGTCCCGCGAGTGACACACGGAGCGCGCGCTAGCGGCGGCACGTGCCTCGTGTATAAACTCCGGACGAAATAATTGCACATAGAATTCTAAACACAATTCCAGCAAAACATTCAGCTCGGACGCCGCTGCAAAAATATTATTGCGAATATCAAAGGCTCCCGCTGCAATAGCAATTCATGAATACATTCCTAAGGAAAGTTAATAAAAATTCCTCGCAGAGTTCTCGAGATATCTCTTAGCTTTATCGATATATTGTAAAGTTTGAACTTGTCGTTAGAAATAGCGATCAAACGATTCAAAATAATATAAAATATATATTTAATAAATATAACGTTATAAGGATTTTATACAAAAACACGTATGAGTTCCATTACATACTCTACTTTAGTAACGCACCGCACTACCTAGCACTCGAATGTTC
>JWHW01039048.1:255944-267826 GCA_000931545.1 Papilio glaucus
AAAGTCGACAACTTAAAAACGAGGCAAAGATAACAACAGCACCGCCATAACTTACTGCAACGAAACTGAACAGAAATTGCGAAGGTTGGAGCACGTGTTTTATTTTAAACATTTCTTATAATACAAATATCAAGATTGTTGTTGTTTAAACTCGACATGTTATCTTCAAGGATATTGATGCAACCCAACACCTATTCCACATATGTAAATATTTTTTGTTAAACCTTCTGTTTGTAAATTTCGCACAAAACTTGTGTGGCATGCAAGGGATGTCATTGGCTCCTTCAATCAGGTCAACCTAGTTATAAAACTCAAGGCAATACTGAACTTGTCTTGAGATAAAGTCTTTTTGTGGGCATTATTTTTATTGCTCACAACAAGACTTTATCTCAAGACTCTAACATGAATTAATTTATTTAAAAATGGCTCTTATCTCAGTAATTAACACAGCTGTTGGTATGCTGTTATCTTACAAGTTATAAAAATGTTGTAATAAACTTAATTCGATGTCTACAATGCCATTGAATTTTTACGGTATGAAATATTAATTTTAGAGATTATTTAACGAGAAACAACCTGCGACAAACAACAGAGGATCGACCTCCGGTTTACATTGGATCCAAATCTGGCGAAGCGTGATATTGTTGTGTATTTGAAAAACGTAGAAACAAATCCCTGAAACCATCAACGTATTTTTGTTCGTCTATTTACAAACAGATAACAAGGGTAACGCGCGCTGCTGATATACGCGGGTCGTGCGCTGTTTGCTGTAGCCCTGTGACTAAATTAAAAAACGATATTTACACAGTCTGAATACACTTGTATGCTGTAACAAAAATATTATTTGAATTTGACGTAAGGTGAATGAAACATTATCACAGCCACGTATAAGACGACGCAGCGATCTACGATGATGAGAGCCCACGATATGGACCAACAATCTGATCAAAGTTGCGGGAGTCAACTGCATGTGGTGGGCAAAAGACCGATCTTTGTGGCGATGCATGGGGCAGGCCTACGTCCAGCAGTGAACCGCATGTGGCTGATAAATGCAGGTTGAAATAGACTGAAGTCGTAACCGTCTCGCTCAAATTAGTTATTATAAAAAAAAACGTGCAGGTACAAACTGATTTACTTCATTTACTTATAAATAAACACGTCTGTGGATATGGTAGAGTGACATTACCTCATCATAGGGCTGTTACACACTAAACACATTTAGGTTTCGTGAGATGGATATCGAGAGAGATGCAATAAGGAACTTATAAGCAACGTCAGGCTGGTTTTGTAACATTTTTATTTCGAACGTCCCGCTCGTGCAGTTTTTGTGTTTCATTTTTGAAATGGACTGTAAACATGCTTCAATATTAACGATTTTAATGTGATAACTACAAATATTAGATGGATCAAATAACTAACCCATAGTAGTATCATATTTAGGAAATAACCCAAGCAAACGTTTCCTAGCCCTAATATGTCCCTGAGATCAGATCGAATAATTATGAATCGTAACTATAACCAAACCAAGACAAAGAATTTTAAACGTTATAGAGACTTGATATTAGTTTTAATTCAAATGACTAGGTTTTTGTTGCCTTTATAGAGCGCGATCTAGGCTATCGCTTGGCGGCCGCGCGCTGAGCGTGACTAAAGCGCAACATAACTATATTCTCAGATAACAGAAACGTACGCGGCGCACGATAAACCCCTATGTAAACTCAGCCTAATGTGGTATTCGCGTGTTTGTCGGATTCACCGCGAAATATAGCCTTAGCCAAATGGTTATTGGAGGTTTGACTGTTATTTAGGCTCGTAGCATAAAAATGACAGCAATGTATAAGGAAGTATAAGGGACTTAACTTTTACATGTTTTTGATTCATCGAGAGATGATACCTTTATAATCAATTTAAAAAAATTATGCATAGACAATTCTATCTTGCGTTTTACATGTAATAAGAAAAAGTAAAACATTTTTCATAGAAATTAATTAAAATTATTTAAATACACTAAAATAAGCTTTAGTTTTTAAATTGGTATTCAATTTAAAATTGTTAATTAAAACCAGGCGCGCAGAAAAGTATTAAATCAAAATTGCGATCCAAAAATTTCGAGAATTAGAAAGGATTTTATTTTAAAAATTGATTTAAACTTCCATAATAGTACAGCAATGAATTATACCGTAAGCGAGGCTTTGGTGTTGGATGTTGTTACATGTGTACAAATTATTAATAATACAGACAAACGTACACCACCATCAACATCTGTTTGTATTGAATAAAGTTTATTTCTCCCCTCTCGCTCACTCCCGCTGGCTTATGCCATCGACATGAAAAGATGGCGAACGTATAACATCAAATATTTGTATTCTCGATTTTTAATATTCCGCTGTTTGACGAGGATTGGGGGAGGAGCGTCGGCACAAAAGTAAATTAATTTTGCGCGCATAGAGGACGGGAAGCCGGTCGGTACTTTTGTTAATAAGCTATTAAAATTGGATGACAAAGGATGTGGATATTAGATGATGTTATACATACTTTGTCATAAACTACAAAAAATGAAGTCTTTCCGCTACCAGTATGTCAGCATATTTTACATTGTTCAATCAAGCCCTTTTCTTTTTCATAATTACGTAGCACAGTTCGGATGCGTTGCTATTTTCTCTTAGTTAAACCTGAAAAATCAATAAAAGCTGAGGATTTCAAATAACGTAGCTCAGTGCTTACGTCCATTCCAGAAACGTTTTACTATATAACATATGTATATGACCTTATAGGATTTGACCTACATCTATACCTACGGTTAAACTTAGGGTAGACACCCTTATAGATATTTTTTTTGCCTGTCATATAAATGGCAGGGAAAGAGGATGAATATGATAAATTATTAAAGAAACTGAACCACTGATTGTTGACGAAGATCGTTCATTAAACTATCAGGTGATCTACGAAATTCCCTCTACACTTAAATCTCAGCGATAGTGACGTATGCACACAGTTAGCTGGAGCTGGCGACATGGCCATGCGCCAACATACCTGTGCGGCGACGGAGAGCAACCGCACAGCTCGCCGGGAGAATACGATGTTACGTATAAATGTTAAAGCACTTCCCGATCGCAGATTGTTTGATTGCAAACAATCATTATTATAAGTGAATGCTGTAAAAAAAAGGATAATAGAAGGGATAATCTAGACATAGATTGTAAAAAGACCAGGATGTGACGTATCTATTATAACACACGTATCTGTTGTAATCACATCGTAATTTTGTTCCATAATGCAGTTCAAGCGCAGAAGCAGCAAAACTTAGTGGAATAATCAACGGTGTAGTAGTTTTAGTTATCGAGAGTTTGAAGTAGGTCGATATCCCATTCACTTAGCGCATTGCGACTGAGCTCGAGACGAGCGTTTCTATGAAAACTTTGCTTGACTCTATTTATTTAGTTTCAAGTTGTACATTATCTTAGCAGTATTACATTTAAGTTTAACTGTTAGTTAAGTTAATAACGTAAAGTAGATTATTATAGAAATTGTTTTTTATTCTTCTTTCTATCAAAATGTTTCTTCATCAAATTGTGATAGGTGAATGAAACAGTTGTAACCTTACAATAAGTAATATTGTGGAAGTGTTGGCAAAATATATAAGGCACTTAATGAATGGGACGTTATTGGGAACTGAACCAATACACCTCCACACAGATGTAAGCAATCTAGTATCAGTAGCCGTCTATATAAACACACGCAACACTCTAATGAAAGTGATTACACTTCGGAGCGAAGCAAGCAATAATGTTCGATCGAGCCGCCACGTGTCAACAAATAAGGCTTAAAACAACGAGAAACAGTAGAGTATGAGCACCGCTGGATTTTGAAATGAAATTTGGGTTGTTATTTGATACCTTTGAATTTATTTTAGTTTAGGCTTGTTTAGTGCGCACGTCTTATCTAACTCGGTTCGGCCAATCTTGACTACTCAGTACGTCTCAACAAGACTTTCGATAAAATACGTGATTCATTAAAATAACATTTACTTTAAGGACAGGTTCAGTTCAGACTTTGAGTGAACGCGGGATTTCCTCGTAATTGACTCGTGCGCGATGTCACTCGAATCTCGGGATTAATGCGGCCACTTACAATAATCATTTCAGTTCGCGGGGAAACGAATTCAATAAAACATTTTGTTTGAATGAAGCCAAAATAAAATTTTACAAGTATTCTGAAATGAACATGGCCGCTTTCCTAGTTATTTAACAAAATGAATGTAACGGTACGCGCAACTCTTATAGTTTCTGCAAATGTATTAGAATACAGGAGGTATAAAATCCAGATACTTGTGCTATGAAGTTATATCGCAGACAAATGAAGCGAGACATCTCGAACACCCGAGCTCGGTGCCGGTGAACAGAGAAATGACGACACCGTCGTTTGTCAGTTCAGCGGGCGGCGTATCAAAGCCGAGCGCCGTTCCAAAGGAACGAGGCTGCCGCGCGCTCTACTAACGCAATTTTTACAAAGTTCTTTAAGAAATTCTTACAAAGTGTTAGTTATAAAATTGAAGTTTTGAGGTGAAAACTTCTTTAGCCGAGTTCGAAGATATTTAATAGGCTGGCTCGACCGACCACCACGTCAAATACCACGACCTCACAGAAGACAGCCGTGAAGTAGAAGTATTCTGCATTTTGGTCAAATGAGTGAGGTGCCAGCGGACCAATTCAATCCTTTTCCTATTCTCATTAAGTGATCAATAAGGATAGAATGGGAAGGATGAAGATGATTGGGCGGGGAGGAGATAAATGGGGAAAAGGAAATATCTTTATCCTGTCTATCCCTTCCTCTGTCCATTAAAGTTAGGCAACGCATCTGGAACTCATTTCCTTGTAGCGGATGTCTATGGGTAGCGGTCTCTTAAAATCGTGGTTGCCGCTCACTCGTTTGCCACCTTGTTCCATAAAAAAGTAATCGGCTATAATGCACTCTATCACTACAGACTTAAAATGTATTTGCATCTCCTAAGCACACTACGTTACAAGTCCTATAAGTTAACATATTTCCATGTACTTCTAATATATAAATCATAGCTTTATATATTTATTTACCGAGTAAGATTTAAAGAACAAATCAAAGGAAAAGTAATCCGATAAAACATACGTCGACACATTTCCCGAGCACGAGAAGTAATCCACTAGAGCACTTAGAACACCGTGTACCTGCTGCGTACTATGAAAATGGTTCACTTCAAAGGTACATGTGTATTTGATATATGTGATTTTACATCAGTTTATTTACATTTAAAAGGAAACTTTATCTAGAAACTGTATCGCTACATTTATGTTACAGATTATTTTTAGTTTTGAAAATGGACTGCGTATTGGTTTTTCATAGACCTTTCTATAAATTACTTCAAATAATTTGTAAAAAAATTTTTCTCGGCATTGGTGAAAACAAACGAAAAACTAAAAACTTGTAAGATATTTTGCGTTGTCAACTTTTCTTACTTAGTTGTTGTTATAAATGTCATCTTGCACGGCGACAGCCCACGACAATAAAGGCACGTGAGAAACGAGCGGAGTATGCGTCAGTAATAATGCTAGGTAGCAAGAGAAGACTTGGTGCCCCGCCTGCATACTGATGTGTGCACGCTGCACGCCGCACGCTGCGCCACCGGGCGGGGTATTCCGCGTATGCTGTCTGATTGTGCACTCCCTCACGTCTGCCGAGTTGAAAGCACTCGCGTAAAATAAATGCGAGTGTTGTCTTGAAGCAATTCCCCAGGAAATATGATACAATAAGTATTTTATTGCAACTTTAAAGTAGTTTTCATTCTTTTGTCTTGTTGGCAGGTTAAGCTGTACCAACATTGACAAGGAAGGTATTTCTACTACTTTTGAGAAGCTGTCGTTTCCGTGAACTATACACCAGAAATGTTTTATTAAATGCGGGATTGCCATGCTATGACTGCCTTTTCCTTGGCTTTTTCCAATTACGTATTAATAAAATTAGACAAAACTAAAACCTATTTATGATGTGAACTATTGCATATGGAGCTCTATGGTAATAAATATAACGGATATAATAGCACAGTGGAAACAATTCTGTGGACAATATAAAAAGAACATTGAAAGATAAATGGAGGCGCGATCTGTCTCCTCCGTTTCATTTTCCAGCTGTTCCTAGAGCGCCGCGGCACCGGACAGCACGTGTCCGGCCGACCGCCGACGAAGACGAATCGTCCGGTTCAGACGTTTATACGTATCGCTACACTCCCAATTGTTTTTTATATTTTTATTTCTGTTTGCTTTACTTATTTATGTTATTCATTAAATTTTTCAATTTTAACTCAAAATGAGCATAAAAGTAATTACTTTAAAGCAATACTCAATAATATTTGACATATTTTTTTTTTAATTTTTAATTAATTTATTAATTAATAATATTGTATTGTGAGTATAAATAATCGGTTTTGTGGAGCGATTTATTTTTATATTGAAAGTAATAGTCCATTATGTCTGCAGCCCCACATTCCTGAGGACTGTTGACGTCATGCAGGCGGCCGTAAGAACTTTAGCCAAAACCTATACAGCATATAGTACGGTTATATTGTGTCTACCCTACACACATGACGTGGGAAAAGCGCTATTGAAAGGGATGATGATGTTAAAAACCACTAATAGTACTCTCCTGTGATACAGTAGGATACAGGAGGGTTTATTCGCTTTGCAGTTCGTTGCAACTGATATTTGATACAACTTGAATACTCCAGTTCGCTCGAGGTGGGTCAGATCATCACCGGGGTGAAGGTACTAAAGCACTAGAGGTCAAAACTTCGATGAAAGGTTTAACTCACAAGGGTGATAAAAATACATACTAAAAGGTCTTGTGGTCCGAGCTCCTTTCATCAAGTTTTAATTGCATTTTCACACGCCATCGGCCGACTGTGATTAATATTAACAACGCTATTTGTATCGTTAAAGTATTTCAATTAATTAACAAAAATGACGGCCGCCGTTATTAGAAATTCTTTAACAGTTTGAGAATTTCATTTTTTTTCTAGATATTTATACAACATTATAAAGCCAGCAAACGCTGAATACTCGAGCAAACATTGTACATCAAGTATTTTCAACATTCAGTGCACGTACTTCGGATTTAGTCTGAATTATAGATAATAAAAAGAAAACAAAGGAAATCTAACTACAATTCTAAATTTTCTATGGTCGAAAGAGGTATGCAACTGTAATTAGGGATTACTACATACACAAATATAATCTTTAAGAGTATATAGATAAAGTCTAAATAAAAAAAACTCTAAATACAATAATAAACACTGTCCAAAGTGTGAACCTCATGAACGTTTTAAAGTTCAACTTGCGATAGTTTGCGGTCAACGTCGAGGTACGCTACGATAAAATCCAATACGCTCCCGGAGGAAATTGATTTTAAGATAAAACCGGGAGCAGGGATGCGGCTTACACTGTCGTAACGGCGACCAGTAGCGACCGCTGCCCTCCAACGCGCCTCGTGTTTCCTCTAGCTTTAGCTGTATTGATTTTATATCACACAACCGATCCGCCCGCCTTCACTTAGTGTGGGTTAAGTTATAAAAGAATATCGTAACGTAATTCAAGCTAATCGTTTTATTGAGAAACGACATATTTTATAATCTATCTAATCGTGTACTTGCTTAACCAAAATTAACCTAAAGGTAACCAAGATTGCTGCCTAACTGCTTGCTGTTCAACGAAAGCGGCAGATGCCGTCAGGGCCACCTTCCCGGGGGTAAATAAACCCATATTTTGATATATTTTGCCGACTAATAAATCACTTATAAACGGTTTACACACTTAACTAAGCGAATACATCGCTTAGTTAAAGCACGCATATAAATTAGGCTGAGTCTTGCCTTTTCACGTTAATTAGTGGAGTTGTAGTTACGCTCGCACTATATGTTCATACTCGACGGCATAACCTTGAGTCAAATATATTATACACATTAACTACAATAGTCAAATAATGAACTTGGTTATTAGGGTTGCGTAAAATTTGAACATCAAAATTTCTTATGTTATTTTCTCAGACGGCCAGGTGAGACAGAATATTCTTTTCTCTTTCTAATTGAGGAATAAATATGACCGTCCGCGAGTTGTTTTAGTATCTTTAATCTGATAACGGTACTTTGTAACTTAGTTAACTTGTTAGTAGCGGGAGGGTGACAAAGATGCGTATCGTCTCGACGCTTGAGTATTGCAAAAAATTATACAAAGACAAATTAGAATATGTTTCCAGTTGTAGTTAACAGGCGTCACAGTGTGGGCAGCTGCGCTTGTTTGTTAACTTCACGCTGATGTATTAAAATAAATTTGTTGTTTCAGGTAAATTAATATATAATAATTTTACTATTACAAGTGGCGCCCACACTTTGTTATTCCTACAATCCACTTAAACTGTGACATGCTAGTTTAGTATTACTGTTTGTTTGTAGCTTGTACAGTAAACAGATTACAAATACAACTATAATTCTGTATTGTGCGAGTGTCAGAAACATTACGCGCTCCGGACTGATACAATTACGTTACTTCGTTTGATATAAAAGCCAATTTAGCGCAACCCTTGTTCTATATTCAAATATATTTTAACATTAAATTAAGTTTGCTTTGTCTTCTTCGTCCGCTAAAATGATTCATTTCGTTTTACAAACATAAGGTAAAGAGAAAATTAATGTCGTTTTCAGCTCTATGTTATAGTAATTAGACCAAGACCAAGACACATTGGAAATTAATGAATGAAGCGTCTTTTTAGCGATTTTTGTAAACAAACCAACGTCATGTATCATATATGGCGGCCTTTCATCGGAAATGTAATTTTGTGGAAATCGTGATATAAAGTAAATTCAAATTTTATAATAAGGATAGCTAATGCTATAAGGCAATGTGAGAGTTTTTCGAAAGGAATCATTCGAGTTCAATTTACGAATTTTATTGAAAAAACCTTTGTTTATAACAATTCCATCTTGCTGTGAAACAAGGTATAGATACTAGTAGAGAATCATAATAGATATTAAAGTATAATACAAAATTCTTGCTTTTCAACACACAGACAAAATAATAAGCTTTAGTTGTCTTAATCGCCGGAGAGGGGTACATCTCCCCCGGCACATAACCCCGCAACTCGAAAACCTTTCAAATCAGAACAAACAGGGCGCCCTCGAAGTTGTCGAGAGGCTCCCGCGGCGTTTCTTGAGATTATAATACTGTAGCTTTTATCTTATCTGCAATCTCGAGTAGTACTTGGAACGCTCTCTGTGTCGTACTGCGTGGAGATTTCATGTTTAACATCAATGGCACTCAAACGTTTATATATCAAACAGGAATGGCTTATGACAAACTAGTGGTCATTTATTTGACAAACATTTGCAATAAATAATCCCAATGTATTCCTTACGGCCGATATAAATTATGTTTATTTACAGACAAATTATATCAGTACATAAAATGATGACCTTTATATAATAATTCATTTAATAAAATTTCCATCATCGGATCCGGTCAAATCTATTCAAGTTAGCTATAGCTTTGTCTCATTACACTGGAGATTAAATAATAAGGGAAAAGCAAGCTTTCCACATTAGTTCTGTCTGATCTACTATTATTAGAAATAGTATATTTACATCTTTAGCTTACTAGCATTAGGCAACTCATAGCGTGATGATAAGAATACTCAATTTAAAGATATTCTACATATAAATTATATTATCATAATACAAACAAAATCAAAATTATGGCAATAACTACTCCATGACATAAATATGTTAACATATTTAAAGGATTTCATCAGGTTTAACTAACTGTTTAACTTTGTGGTTCCGACATCCTGGGTGAATTCCACATCCCGATGTTATTACAGGCCGAGCTGGCCGCAAAATTTAATTAATTAAAGTTGAAGCATAATTGAAAGCTAAACAAAATTAATATATGCACGCCAACAATCCAATTAGGCTTTTCCCGAGATTAATTTTATACTTCTCGATATGTCAACGAAAAGTGAAATTTAATTGAACTATAAGATTCCGTAGGATATGCCATTAATGTGTTTATATAACGAATTATCTAGTTGTAGGCAAACATCGGGTGATGTTGGCCAAACATTTGCACAAGCAATGTAGCATACCGCCAATCAGTGGCCGACAGAGGTCGCAGTTGTCGCGGTTTACTGCGGTGTGATGTGTTGCCGGATAGGATTGCCATTACGCGACCGACGGCTTTGTTTGACTAACACAAACACAATTGTGTTATTTAAAGAGTACGTTAATTTTAGATCAATTCAAACAGATACTATTAGTTATATTGTTGTTTGTGTTCATTGTAACAATTTGTTAAATCAGTATATGGCGGAGTAGTATTCCGAGGAGTAATGGACCGTTGTGGTTCGGTGTTACATAATGCACGAGTACAAATTGAATGCAAATATTTAAATGAAGACAAGTACATTCAGTAATAAGTTAATCATTGGTTATTCAATGTCTCGACTATTAAAATGGTAGAACTCATACCATCGACATCTGAAAAAATAACATCCTCACCTTGTGGGTATTGGAGATACTAGGTGACGACCAATATTGACGGAAATCTAATTTAACTACTGATAAACATTACAGCATAACATATAGACTTGGACTATCTTCTTTTTCATGTTTACTTCACTCTTAATTTACCTAAAACAACAAAAATAAACATTTATTATCATCAAATAATTGCCAAATACGTACGTAAATAAATAAATTTATCTGAACTCTACAATGGAAACTTGTTACGGTTGAGTGAGTTGTTATATTTTATTTAAATAAATTAAACACTAATTCCTATAACATCCTAAGAACCAAGTGAGTGAATTTCTCAACTCCATAAAATAAGATTGTACATCTCACAAACAGTGATATCACTATCCCATGACAGCCTAAGACCGTAAAGTGAGTGTTATGGTAAATGGTAAATTTTCAATAACTTCTTGAAAAACAAGACGCTGCGTTATCCAATTTCGTTCTCAATCCTCTCCATACGTCTAATAGTCACGTGTGTCACTCTATTTGACCGTGTGTCACATTCAGATAATTACTGTGAAATCGGTCCATTGTTTTATTTAAACAATTTTTATAACGACCACATAAGCGATCGTGTGAATTATTCATGGCGGCCATTAGCACGGCCGTGTGTCGCGACGTCCAGGCTAGCGAGCCCCCTCGACCTTTGACATTTACACCCGGTGACGGATCAAATGTTTTACACCGGCCCGGGCGGCGGGGCACGGCAATTAGCCGGGTTGCGATGCGGAATTATTGATACGAGACCGATACATTACATATTCTATTTATGCTACTGTGTGTACGCACGCATCACACACAATATCAGTATATATCTGAATCTTGGAAACTTTCTCACTGGAAATCTTATGATGTCCTAGTATTACTACAGAGAACACGCTGATTAAAATAGTTTACGTCTTCTTTTATTTTAGTAATGACAACCAAACGGTGAGGTAATTAGGAATCGCCGAGATAAATTGCAGACGGCGCGTATTTGTATGATGCGACTAGCAAAATAATGTAAGCTTCGTCAGTAAACAAGCAAACCGCACATCACCCTACCACGATCATCAAATTGTGGATTTAAGGAACTAATTACTATTAACTTCCCGATCTTCTGCGCAATCTCGTGTTCTTGCTATATAGCAATTTTCACTAAGATCGGCAAAGCCGTTCTTATCTTATAACAGAACATTTTAACAGTGGTAGAGCCCGCAACAACATCTGTTGCACGAATGGGCCGGCTCGACCGGTGAAATACCACGACCTCGCAGAAAACAGGCGTGAAGTAGAAGTATTCTGCGTTTCG
>JWHW01039048.1:269489-287791 GCA_000931545.1 Papilio glaucus
CAATTATTTAAGTAGCAAGCAGTGAAGTCAGTACCAACGTGAAAATAATATCAAACAGTTTACGTCGTTTAAAGTTTAATTTTTGAGCATACTTCTCGGGTTATTGAGCTGTAATTCAATGCCGTGTGTTAGTGTAGTCGGAATGCAATATGCACGCGCGAGGATACTCCGCCGGCTGAATATGCATGCAATAAACGCGAATATTACTCGCACAGCGCTCGAGTAGTCGTTGATGAAATTGTACGACTGCCGACGCTCCTACAACTATCGCCTAATTGAATTTATTTCATCATATGACACCAATATGCAATAAACATACATATAATCGATATCTTTTAAATCTGAGGTCATTACTGCATAGAAGAGTGGTTGATATCGCAAATAACACATAAACAGATTAACTAAAATTTGTATCCCGTGTGTCAGTACTCTTTGTTACGGTTAAATTAAATAAATTGAAATTAAAGGTAAAAAGTAATTGGTTGTCATGGTAACGTAAAGTTGGTTTTAGATGGCGCACATCGTTAAAACACACTCTCTACATTGTTCTAATACGCATCACAAGAAGTATAACTTCTAAAATGAATCTAATTCACAATATAACTTCTTCGGGAAGACTAAACCAACTAAATAAGTACTTTCAACAAAATAAGTCCAGTAATTAAGGATCGCTGTAAACTGAAAACTATACTGTTGGATTTAAAGTTACAGCCGCAAGTTTATATTATACATTATTCATATCATACAAATCGATACATAACATAAATGCATTAACATATAGATAATAATAAACGTATTACAATTACCGTTCCGCAAAGCTCGTTAGGCGGATTGGATTGTTGTATAAACTAGTTATATCTATATAATTTATACAATGTTTATATAATAAGATATATACGTGAGTTTGCACATGCTACATGACGTCAGCAGCTGTCCAGAGAGGATATTACAATCCAAACAAAATTATATGCCAGTTAGAATACAATGTACTCAGACAAGTTTTATAATTAGAAAACAATAGACAACAATGATGACATATGATGTCAATCAGGAGACTTGCCGTTAACCTACATCTTCTTTTTTATCTTAAGTAAGGATGCCGGAAAGTGACAAACGAGTCACTTATTGGTCTAAGATCCGACAGAGTTCATAATGAAATGGCGCCGCTCTTCAGTCACGCACGAAACAATAGCTACGGATATTAAATGACAGCTTTATGTAGGAATTCATCAGTGTGCGATATTGATACGACTAGGGTTGTCGACTGTCGATAGGTCTATTAATAAGTTAAACTATATGAATGTCATTGAAGTTATCGTTTGTTCTTCATTGCTGTGTTGTCTTACAAGTTCACCAAGTTTTGTATGTGATAGGGTTGTACATCTAATGAAGTTTCAAGTTTCATTTTGCTTCAAAACACTATTGTGTCTTAAGGAATAATATTTAAAGATAAACCACAAAACCTAACAAAATAACAATAACTGCGGTAAACAGTAATTAAATGCCTCGAATAATTTAATAACTTATAACAATTAAATGTGTATTACAAAGCATTAACAAAGCCGTAGTAATTAATGACATTGTCTCGGTGCCGACCCGGACTCGACCCGGGTCCCGGCTCGTTAATCAACTGACGAATTAACAGCACGGATCAGCTGATCGCCACTCCCGACTACTGTCCTGTGGTGTCCCTAATGAGTACAATTAATTATATACATACCAGCGACGCCTACCCTACGTTTCCTACCTATCTACGTAGTAGGGGTAGTTTCTCCATACAAAGTTACATCCTTTAATTTAGACCTTTTAGAAGATGAAATTAGAAAAATCCTTTTTTCCCTTAGTGCTCTCCTACGTAATAACAGAGATCGTACATATAACTTTAAAAAGAACATCGTAGTGTCTCCAGATTTGATAGTGTATCGTCCATGTAAAAAGAAACTGCTCATTAATAAATCATCTGTTACTCCCAAAAACAAAATTGATTATTTAACTGATACCTAACATTAAATCAGTGAAAGTTGTGTGAATATTTTGACTGCATCTCGATGTGCTGCAACTTGAACACGCTGGCCTTGTTTGCCGTCGTTCTTAAGAGTTTTTGTGGGGACTACTCGCTCCCGGAGTACCCCGGGCGGATAACTTTATGTTTGTTGAACCCTTGTGGGCTTACTACGATCCAGACCAGAGGTCCGTAGCCATTCAAACTCCCCAGGCATTCTTGTTAATATATGAAGCCTTCGTCGGAACAATAGAGACCCGGGAATTTAAATAAAAAAGTTTAACTCAAACTGATTAAAATTCGTTTCCGCTAAGTTGTTACGAGTTCTCATTTGAACAGTTAGGGCTTAAACTGAGATTAGTAATTTTAATTGCATTCTAGAAAGTATATTTAATAACCAGGCTTATGAGCGAATCGGCTTCCCAGCTCGCGATACTAGTTAAACCTACCCTCATCGGTTGCAACTCATAAGCTTTTTTGATACACTTTTGCAGTAAATTAATAATTTTCATTTTTAGTTTTCAAATGGAAATCAATGTGGAAACACATTTGGCTTCAAATGTTGAACGCGTATTAGAATTCGTAAAACAAACCTGTTATAAGTTGGTTTGAATTAGAACTTGCAACTATTTTCTATATCAAGAAGGGTGGTATGGTGTGCCACAGGAACGCACCGATTGGAAAACCGTGGTCTCTGCCTACCCCTCTGGGTTACGGGTGTGGGCGCATATCTAATTTTACCATGAATTGTTCAGCATTGGTGATGCGACACAATTAATTTTGCCCTTTCGTAATAAAGAAATTCAATAGGGTCCATCCGGGACTCCGTCCTGTAGGAATTGCGTTATTGGCATTTTAAAAGGAACGTAGGTACATCTCAAGAGGTACGCAAAAAGGTGGGAACAATACGCCAGTGATATTTTTTCTTAAAGATGTTCGACAAGCGAGGAGAACATCCTCGTAAACAGCTTTATGTGACTATACAAAAATATGTTGTGAAATGACAAGCATCTAGACCTAATTTTTTATTATATTAACGAATAAAGAAACTAAAATATATCAGAACTCGAAAAAGAAGAACTACACAAAAATTTATAATCACATCCGTATTTATAAATTTTAACGACATTTTAACCATAGCCATGATCTTATGTTACGCAAATCCCTTATAAATTGGAAACAGGTGCTGGCGCACCTCCAACTGTACAGTAGGTGCAGGTAACGACGAAGTAACTATGAGGTAACGAGCGGCGTTACCGCAGCCCGTTCAAAATACTGCAAATAGTTTGCAATAAATTGCAAAAGCCAAACAGGGCAGCACCAGATACAATCTTATATTTTGCCGCCGCGTAGAGTTATAAAATATTTATATTTAAATAGTCATATTTTACACAAAGAATACTTCTAACATTTCAGCTGATTTGTGCAAAAATCTTGAGGATTGAAGAGGATAACGATTGCTGACTTTTTATCTAAGCTTATAAATGAGTTAGTTTTATTTAATACGGTGTAATACTTTTAAAGCAAAACTTTACCATAAAAATATCTGAATTTATTTATGAATAAGCAAGAAAGATATGTAAGGATCGCGGCAAATGGAAATTCTCGATAGATACTTTTTTATTACTTCTGTAATTTTTTGTGTGGTAAAAGTCTGTTCAATCGTGATTGCGTGTTCACAGTGGGTCGCAGCGGGGGCTGCGGCACGCCCGCCTCATTAAATTATTCAGGAGGCATCGCCGATGTAGGTACGTGTAGGTACCGCCTCTAGTTATCCGGGTCTGACATGTTTCAAAATGACTATCGGCTCGACTGTTGACATGTCGACGACATTTCTTTATTCTGATCTACATTACTCTAACCAGATAGTTTAGAAAGCTACTGATATGTGTGATTTTTTCGAAAGTTACGTTATATAGACAATAAAAAAAACACAAAAACCGCAATAAGGAAAAGAGAATAATAAATATGTAGAGTTAAAACCAAAAAAAAAACATCCATTAGTTTTAACGAGCCTCACCCGTGTTTCCACAAAAATATCGGTGTTAAAACATTGGATGTTGCAAGTTTTACAGAATTCGAAAAGTATAAAAATGAAAAGAAAAAAATGTAAAAAATTAAATTAATAAAATAAACAACAAAAAGCGGAAATACAAGAAAAAAATGTAGGAAGTGTACACAACTCGACTCCATTGGAGGAGTCGCGTAAATAATCCTCCTGTACATATGATATAGCATGTTGTTGCAGACGAGCCGACCACAAGAGCTGGCTGCCTGTGTGACATGCATGCCGGGAATCGAACCCGGTCCACTGGATAGCAGGTTAATACGCCAATACGCTGGCGGGCGTATGCTAACAGAGTTCAAAATAGCTGGGCAGTAGCGTTCGGTATGACGTCATAATTTTTACATCAGTTAAACACTTTCAGAGTCAGTTCTTCTAAGAAATATAATCATTTTCGATTTCAATTAAAGTACCAAATTAGAGTTTACAAATAAGTATATACAAATTTTCTTTGCAAATATTAATTTCGTTTTATATTAAATCTCACGCTCTTACATTTAATTAACCTTAAAATGAAAGTTTACAGCGACCGGATTGGATTTGTGTTGACGTACTTTTTGAAAGTTGAAAATGAAGAATGAGAAACAATTTCATGACGATTCAGTTTTATCCGGCATTCCTAAATTATTTAGACCTGAGGATTCACAAACATATGTACATGTTTAAGTTCTTCTCGAACAAGTAGTTGGAGCGGAGTAGTGTCGGCTCCAGCTGTAACTTGGCGATGATAACGAGCGTAACTTGTGTCGGGATTCGCCTCCGACACTCGAGATCACTTACTTCTGTTCTTATTTGATCCAAGATGTACCAGAGTCTAATTTACTTTCTAAAACCGATCTTTAATCATTTTTGTTTTTGACTTTATTACGTGTGCCTAAAATAGATGCCCAGATTATTGCCAAGTTTGTTTGTTTAACTACAAAAAAGAATTATTAATTATTCACACACTTTCAATCGAAATCCCCGCCGTACTGTAAACAACGAATATTAAAATCGACTGGACAAACATTTGCAGCTCGCTCGCCATCTCCGCCCGGACGAGGCATTCAGCTCGGATTAAACCAACTTCGATAATTCCTGCTCGTAACGGAGCCTTCAATAATGCCAGAATATTGGTCGAGGACGTTTCATTTTAACGTATTTTTGTCTAAGAATATAACAAATTTGAGTGCATGAAAGATAATATAAGACACTTAATATTTACTAGGAACAGTAATCGGCATCAGTGCGGTTACGAATTTAAAGAGGTTTTGCTACATGTTGTACAATCCGACCTAAAACATTAAGAGGCTAGGGAGGATATAAGCTAGACCAAATTCAAGCCGATTCAATACAGATATTTTACTAAAATGGTAAGTAAATAGCATACCTACGAACATATCGATTGTATTTCAATTTATTGGCTTTCAATGTGCTGCTAGCTTCGAACTTGGAACGGCCGCAAGCGGCTGCTGTAAGTGAATGTAATCCGGCGAAAAATTGCAATTTCCAGTTGCCATATGTTGCTAACAGCCGTTACGTGCGAGTGGTTCAATGCCCCTTAGATATTTAAAATAATTACAAGGACTGGCATCCGTTACCATCCTTTATCTCAAAATAACGCATCTCATTTACATGTCACCTTTACTTTACTCTAGATAGCCTCCTACTTTGTATCTTATTCTAAATATACATGGCATACATAACTGATAGCTATGCACATAGAGAGAGAAGTGAAAGGCAACGTGGACCGGTCCCCAATCGATCTCCGTTGCTCGCAGAAACCGTATCAAATGGCCGACACTATATTTAACGCTCTCCGAACGTGTTTTGAGATTGAGCAGCCGCAGAGGCGTTAGGCCCAGGCCCTGATTAATGGCCTCACTTTATGTCTAACTTCAAGTAGTGAACCGTAAAAATTCACCTTTCACGTGATCACACTTTGTCGGTAGGTATCTAAAAATGAAGTGATTGCAGTGTTTTTATTTTTCATTTTTTAAAATACCATTTTTAACAGAGATGGACATAAAACGAGCTCTTTTAATTTTTATCAATTATCAAGCCCATATTTCCTAAATTCCGACGTTTCAGTCGCTCGTGGGATGATGGATGATGGAGAACACACCAAATATAATTTCGATTCTAAAGCGCCTTTGTAAAATATATCGGCAATATGACACCGGCGTACAAATTTGCTAATGTAACTATGAAGAAGTCACGTTGACTTAAAAGGCATAAAGGTATTGGAACCTCGAGATATGAAGCTTTTTGTGTAAATTACCGAAGACGTTGTTATAAGAACGACTGTCCTCGACATGGAGGAATCGCAACCTTCTAGGAGCAAGAATATTTGTGTTAGCTTCTTACATGGTTTAATATCACTGTCATCATCATACAGAGGTCGCCCACTATTAGACATTGGTCCTTTCGTCCTTTATACAGTGCATTCCTGGAATATTGACTCAATCGTCGCGGTCCATCTATCCTCCTAAAGTCTTACCTACGTATTTAATTTTAACGCCTCTATCTATACTAATACCGTGTAAACATAGAAATACATATTACGCTGTTCTTCGTTTGAATCGATCGATTAAAAAGAATAAACTCTCTTCATGTCAATTAGTAATATAGCCTGCATATCCTATGTATGACTGTTGAAAAGCCTTTGCAGAGATCCTAATAAATGAAATGTATTTTGATTCGATTTTGTGTTATTGAAATCGAGTGCAATTCGAATATGCAATTCTGTACGTTGAACGTTGTTGTGTCGGGGCGCCGTTCGCCGACTGAGCGCCGAGTGGTGGGCCAACTGAACGTACCACGGTCGATTTTAAAGCTAGATTCCATTGCATACACACCAGAGTTTTGAATTACTTTTAATTAACTCGGAACACGTTTGAATCGGAAAATGTATAATAGGGGAATGGAATTAGCTTTGAATGACTACGAGCTTTATATAAAGGGAAAACATTTTCGGTTACATTTATTCGTATAATTAATATATTTTCCGCTCCAACTTTTATTAAAATGAGATTTTAAATTAAATAAAACAAACATACAAATAGTACTGTTCCTATCAGGCTTGGTGGGCAGTTATTTAGTACTAATGTACTTCCTACCATCGCGCTCTTGCCACGCGAGATATACTCTCGAAGTGGTCAGACAACTCAGATCTTAGAAATAATTATAGACACAAGTTTTATGACAAAGAAATTAAAAAAGTATAAAGAAATATGACATGTAAAAACATTGTGATAAATACTAAAATAAACAAATTTTTCAAGTATCTTGTATTATTCTTGTAAGTTGCTGACAACTTTATAATATTACTGGTAGTTAAATATTAATTAAAAATAAATTATAAAAATGATATTGGTTGTTCGTTTATAACTTCATCAAATACGATATCAAGTTAAATGGTAATGTAACGACTCGAAGATAAAGGATGTATAAAACTAAAAGAGTTGGCACTGTGACGATACCAGACTACACTTCAAAATGAACGTTACAGTAAGTGGACATTTTGACCGATTCAAAATTATTAAAAAGATTACTTAAGTACTTGGTTTCCTAAAAAAGAAATTGGGATAATAAGGACTGGCCTATGACTCTACAAACTGATAAACGGAATTTAGGAGTGATTTGAAACGTTTGTGATGCTGTCAGTTCAAAATATTTTTTTGTCTTTTACAAATTCATGCAATTGATACATGATCTCGTCACCACTGTTGAACATCAACACCAGTACCAATCAGAGAGAAAAGCGTCACCCAACCTAAGGGAGTAGGTAATAAGAAGGAGTATAAAGAAGTGTGTATAAAATTAAGAGTTGTCATTTTGTTCGCAGGTTTTTGTGACCTTAGCATGTCTCGTTGTGTGTATAACTCAGACGATGGGAGCACTCAAACTCGGCCTGGGGACAAGCTTGGAGGTGCCGATTCTAGGGGAATTGGATACAGACGTTTCAGCCGGCGTTGATGTTAAGAAAGGTCTTCTCGGGGCCAGCAAGCTCGTGGTTAAAGGCTTACTGGGAAAAGCAACTTCAGCTCTCTTAAAAGAAAGCCGTCCCAATGATAAGATATTAACGATCCGAGGTAAATAGCGGGAATGGCCACCTGATCATTATCGATTCTTATCATAAGGGTAGTATAGAAGGACAACTATTATTTGGTTTCACAAAACAGGTTACAGGGACAAGACTACTTCATTGTACATATCTAAAAAGGTACTTGCAGCCGTACGATATTAGATCTTATGTCTTCAGATTTTAAAATGGTCAACCGAACCACTTATCTTAACTTTAATTGCATACATGATGGATAAGTATGAACAAAATTAAGCATAACTTTTGTTTTTCACAGATACCAAGATCGAAAAAGACAATGCGCCCCGCCTGCCACTGGAACTTGGAAATGATCCACCTAAGTAGGACAACTTTACGGCTTTAAAATTAAAGTCCTAATACACTTTGTGATGGAATAAATTTTATAAAATATTGAAGATTTTATTATTTCATTTTTTTCTGTAGACAACGTTGACTAGGTAGGTTTTATACAAACTTACATAGCACGAATATCGTGTTTTTTTTGTTAAATTGTTCTCAGTGAGACAATTCATAGGAAACTTCAATAATGGTTCATATACATATATATACATATATTACAATTGACGAGAGGACGACTTTTAAAAAGTTCAAAATGGATCCGCGTCGCAAAGGATGACATTTTAGAGGAAGCCTTTGTCGACAGACAAGCCGTTTCGCAAGGGGAATTCGTTTAGGAATAGAATTGAAATGTACCTACAATTTATAACTCAATAAACTTATGTATAACGCAACAACAATAAAGGATTCTTATATTTTATTATATTTATAGTATCATATGTGTGTGTGTGTGTGTCTCCATTAGGTGAATAAGTAATTAGTATCATATAATAATTATACGAGTTATCATATAACAACCTAACAGAAGTCACAGCAAAGAAAAACAAAAGTTAAAAACTTATAAAAATATCATGCGTGGAGACGCGACGGCGGAGCGTGTGAGGTGCAAGCTGAGTACAAGAGATGTACTGTGAACAAGTTACGTGTAACATTTATGACCCAACTCCGACATTGTATAAGAATCCACTCAAACGGTACACTCACAATGGACAATGTCGCAGCCATGTTTCTAGACGCCGTCTGTTTGATTTCACAATAGCTCGTAAATCTGTATAACAGTACGCCGCCGGCTTGCGTTAGCAGCTCGCCAGTCCTTAGAAATATATGAAAATAAAAACGCTCTTAGGTTTTGTTACCTGAGCTATCATTCCTATATAGTATAAAATACTACATAAGAAATGTATACCCTCATCTGTTATTTGATCAGGACCTAGATTATAATATGTACATTGTAAATCCCAAGCGCGTTACCGGGCTAAAATACTTTTAAATCGTAAAAACCAAATTAAGTTAAACCCTTGCGTAACTCGTACAACAGAAGAGACCTAGACTCGAGTGCGATTTGACTAGATCTTGATCAAATAACAGACGAGGGTACAAATTTCTTATGTCGTATACCGACCAATATAATCGACATCCGTTTTTCATCCCGGTAATTAGCTAGGTAACAGTAACTGTATTACTGTGGCTGTTACCGCGATACTCTGTGCATAAAATTAACATTAAATTGAAAAAATCCCTCATCACTAAGTTGATCGGCAATCGAATGTCAGGTATTCCGTATGTTTAGCTACTCAGCTATCAGGACTTTTATCTTACTAATATGAATATCACCGTCCGATTGTGAACTAGGTCAGTTTATAATATTTTTACTTATAGCTACAGTAAAAATATTGGAAAAAATTGGGTTGATGCGTTCGAAGTGATACGTCGACTTGTCAATGATGCGCTCAGTTCCCAGTCGGATCACAGTTTGTAATACGCGTAGTCCAATGAGAAGCTGACGGAGTTCACGATCGTGAACATCGGACAGAGAGTTGTAGGCAACACAAAAATTTTGAGAAGTGTTATTTAACAAGCTCATAAAGTTGAACTACACCGATACACTTAACAATTTCTATTATATGTACAGTGTCGCGGATCTCGAACCTAGTGTAGGAACTAAGCGCATCACTATTTTTGTTAATAAGTTATTTGTCAATGCCTAAGTAGACCTTTTTCATTTTCATTGTTTATGATTTGACCCTAAACAATTCAATGGCATTGCTGAATTTAAACATGATAAATTCGGACGAGTGATCGGACTAAAGCTGGATGTAAACATCGTTTATGGTAAGATTTTGTCATAAAAACATGACTATTAGATTGTATTTGACACTGTCACGATCGGCGATAATTCACTACTTATAACATTTGTCCAAATAAAATAGGGGTAACGAGTTAAGACGATGTAGAATTATTACCGACCCAAAGTAGGATCACAATAATATAGAACAGAGGTCTTATAGGTTTATTACAAGTTTAATTGTTTACAATTACAAAATTCTAAATGTACATGTGATATATTAAAATAAAAAAGGGAATCTCGCTACCGCCGCCACGATACCGCGCGGACCGTAGCAAGTGATGTGCATCAAGTGCTAATTAAATTATTGTTAACTAAAAATATAAATATTGATAAAGTAATGCTTCCGAATGTGTTTAGTAATTAAAGAATGGTATATAAGTCGGCGCCGGCAGCGGACTGACATCAATCCATTGGGTGCGAAGAAAAGCCTGAACATGAAATACTACTTGGTAAGAAGCCATTCTATTTAATATTTAATATTACTGCCGTTGTACTTTATAGTGTGCTATAATAGACACTAGTGATCCGGCCCGGCGTCGCACGGCCAACACTTTATAATTATGTTCACAAGATCACCCGCTAAGCCTGTCTGAAAATTTCATCGAAATCGGTTAAATAGTATCGCAGTCTTTAGAGTACATACATACATACACACATCGGATTTTATTCGTATTATATACAGAAGATACTTACCGGTGGTGGACATCTTTTGAACAGAACGCCAGACTAAGTCGGCGTCCCCGAGCCAAGTCGATCGACATCCAGCATCTCATGCGGTCATGAGTGAGGAAGTAGTATTATAATATTTAGTATGTCGTCGTAGAGATGTGAATGCAGCACAGACCGTGACCAAAAGGCATAGAGAGAAATTTGTCACGAACCTGCCACCTCGCTTTTTGTACATATGCGTATATGTTTTCGTTTCGTTGGTTGCGGGTAGTCTCTTAATGCCGTCTTTCTTTAAAATGTCTTGTTGTTTACTGTTTATTTTTCATAAGTAGAGTGAGAGAATGTCTTATAACCGCTAGTCATTGACTTATCCGTGACACAGGTTCTCATTGCTCTGGTATGCGCGGCGTCTGCCTTGCCGATCTCGGAAGAAGAGGGGAACTATAGTGTTGACAGCAGATCAGGTCAGACCGGTCGTGTCGACCTCGCCGGGGGCAGCCGGGGCAGCGGTCGCGTCGGTGGCGCCGCTCAGGGCTCCAAGGGCAACAGCCGCGTCGCTGGAGAGGCCGGGGCTGAACGTATGCAAGATTACAACAAGGAGTCACGCACTGTGGTGAGTTGTGGTGCTAGTAGATGCTGCAGGTTCAAAAATATTATCTTTCTAATCATACCTTTAGAATGTAAAGTAACTTTTATGACAGATTTAATTGATATTAAAGGGTTACGTTACGTTACGTTTAACTTAAATAAACGTGATGCCTTTACTACTAAAACCTCTCAGACTTTTGATGTCTCTCACCGAATCTGATTTATTTTATGTATATTGTTTCTTCATCATATTTCGTTTGTTTATATTAAATATTCATCCAAATGAGTTTATATTTTCATATGTGTTAGCGGGGTGAGTGCATCTATTTATCAATGCTATAACAGCGGAGAAAGTAGAGAAGAGAACGAATCCTCTAACTGTAAGCAAAAATTTAATTTTTTTTAAATATAACAGGTTGTGAAATCGGAAAAGGACTCCGGACGTGCTACTGAAGACGAATGGGCGAAGGGAGCCGGCGGCGCCAGCGGCAGCATGCAGGGCGTTAATGTCAACGCGGGCAAGGGCTCCCAAAAGGGCGGGTACGGCTCCAGCAAAGGCGCAGGCTATGAAGGCGCAGGCTACGATAAGGGTGAACGCGCTTACCGCGTTGCGCGCCACATACAAACACGTTCAATAAACCTCTGGTGATCCGCTTGCTCGTTTGCCACTTGCTACCATAAAAAAAAAAACGTAGAAGTTACATGAAGTCTCTGTATGATAACTTCAATAACAATTCCCCAACAATCCTTCATTATAAAGCATTTAACTTTTATTCGTGTTTACTAAATATTGATGATCAATTGTCAAATATCGAGGTGCTTGGAAAATAAAAAATGATGTTCAATATATCTTTGAATTTTTTTTTTTGGTATATCACTATTTCAAAAATATAAATTCTTTCTTTCTAAGCAAATAATTATTTGAGACGAGAGGATCCCTGATGTATTAAGGCACACACACAAGAAAAGTATTCTCACAGAAGACAGGTGTGGAGTACGTGTACTTTATGCTTCTTCTGTGCTATTCGTTCCTTAGATGAGTTAGGCGCCGGGGGCCCGATGTCAGTTCTCTTCCCCTTTCATATCCTTTCCTATATAGAATAGAATGGGAAGTGGAAGACGATTGGACGGATAAATAGGAGAAGGAAATATCCTTGTTCCTGTCTATCCCCTTCTCTGTCCATTGAAGGTAGGCCAACACATTTGACAACTCATTTGTTTGTTGTGGGTAGCGGCACTTAACATCAGGTGAACCACTTGCTCGTTTGCAACCTATTACCACTAAAAATAAAATCAATTTCCTACTCTGGTGGTCAAAGCTCTAGATCTTTGATTTAGTTCTAGAATCTAGTCTAGAGCATTCTGAAAAATCTCGAATCAAGTACGAGAGAACGAGTCCAAAATTATGGTTACAAGGTATAAATTACGATGATTAATAAAAAATGAGGAATATATCGTAGCAGCTATCCTGAGTCGACACATACATATTACATAATGAAGTAAATAATAGTAATCGGCTTTATATACGTCTGCAACAAGCGTGATCATTTTCGTTTCAAGTTCAAAGATCTGTCTGAATATTTTAAAAGCATTGAACTAGCTTTATAAAATTTGGAGAAACCTTCTGAAAAAGTAAATTATGTATGTGTAAATATAACAATATGTACACATATATAACTCACCTTTTTCACACTCAATAGTCTCAGGTCTTGATTGACAGGCATCATAATATCCTGTTTGTATAACTCTGAATTATTTGATAGAATTAGCTACAAATATCCAGAGCGATTTATCAGTTCTCTCTCCCCGACAATTTATGAATATTTATAA
The DNA here is from genome assembly GCA_000931545.1 of Papilio glaucus. Taxonomy (NCBI): domain Eukaryota; kingdom Metazoa; phylum Arthropoda; class Insecta; order Lepidoptera; family Papilionidae; genus Papilio; species Papilio glaucus. Next base: position 282,913 of record JWHW01039048.1, read on the forward strand.
TTGGATAACACCATCAGTAATATCCTTAGCTATTAATAGGAAAAAGGATCGCAGACTGATTAAAGCGCATCACCAGTACTTCTTGGGTTGATTAAATAACTGTAAATCGTGTGTAACAAACTTTATTTCAAATATGAAATAAGTTAAAGATTACATTTTTAACACAAAACTACAATACCTTTGTAAATTTGTTCCTTATTATTAAAGTGAGATAGCCCTAATTTCTTTCTACTCCACCGCTAACTGCCCCTATGGTACAGTTGGCCGGTCACTTTTAATTGTTTTGTAATGTATTTTTTTTTATCTTCTACAATTATACAAAAAGAAAAAAACAATTGCCGATATATTGACGCATACCTGAACGGCTGCACATATCAGGCTAACTCTTCTTGTGTTGTTTGTAATCCTCAGGAAGAAGTTTGAAAATTATACAGGTCAGTGAAAACAGGGTTAAAAGTCTACAGTGTGAGTGAGACAGAAGACAGTAAGTCGGTTGCCATGCTAATGTTATATGCCACTACGTATTATGTTTAGACAATACAGTAAAAGCTGTTTATTCGCGGGGCTTACGTTCCGTACATTGCGGCGAATATGGAATGCTAACTTGTATAGGATTGTAGGTTCAGGTTCCAGCATCCCGACATAAAGAGAATTTCTGATGTTTTAACAATAAAAACACTCATGCTAATCATTAGGCAAAGGTTCATAGAAAAAATGTAAAGTTTTTTGAACATATTTTTTTTCTTATTTTCCAGCTTTATTTTATTATAAATATTTTTCAAATTTGACTATAAAACCTGCGGCGTTAACAATTTGCTGTTTTATAATAAGACTATTCTCTCCACATATGGGTTTATTTTCATGAAGAAATCACAACTTCATTTTTTATAGAAGTTGTCCTCCCATAGGCATCTGCAACAAGGTAATGAGTTGCAGATGCGTTGCCCACCTCAATTGGACAGAGGAAGGGATAACAGAACAGAATTACCTTACCAAGTACTTACTTTTCCACCCTTTTCTTATTACAAAGTGATGGGAGAGGGAAGAGGAGTAGAAGTAGGCGGCACGTTTTACAAGTCCAAGGACACAATCCAGTTTAAGGCTTTTTTTCTAATGGAATACGGATTTAACATTTCCTTCAAGTCAATTTTAACGACGAAATCTGCGAATAGAGAGATATTATAGGAATAAAGTTATAAAAATTGATAAGCGAGGAATAACAGAAAGGACGAGGGGGTGGCTGCGGCGGCTGGCATCACCCGCGGCATCACACGCATTACTAAAATAAACCCAAGCGTCACATAAATATTCCGCTATTAAATATACATTCAACAGGTGATTAACAGTTTGATTTCTAAATGATTGAAGTGATTAAACAAAAAAAAATCATATAAGAGCCAGCGCTAGGTTCAGCCCATCACTGTCGCATTCTGTGTGAACGAGACACGTTCAGCCATGAAACACTTGGTAAGTTTAAATTATTTTAATCATTTCTTATCTACACGTACACTGATACTCATTTTAGTGCCACAATTTTTTTTAGTAAAAAGACATGGCGGCATATTTATTATTTCGTTAACAATTCTCAATCTTCTAAAGTAAATGTAAGTATAGTTTTAAAATAAATGTAAGAAGTAAATGCTCTAAAGTAGCATCGGTTCGAAAACATTCTGGAGAAGACAGGACCTTTAAGGGTATTTATAAAAGGTGTAAAGGTGCAGAAAGTTATATATAACCTAGGAATGACAAATGAATAGTTTTTAAATATTATTTAGGTTTAAGATTTAAAAACAAAATATATTGTACTAATGGGCCGTCTCGACTCTCGAGTTGCCAAAGGCTTATCTACCTCGCCTTCACATCCCTTTCTAATAAAGGAAGGACGAGGGGACAGATAGGAAAAAAGTATCATTTTACTGTCTATCTCTTCCTCTGTCCATTTAAGGTTGGCAACGCATCTGCAACTCATTTGCTTATTTCGGTCTACCTTTTTTTATAAATACATAATAATAATAATTTCATCATTTTAATTATTGTCTTCTTTTCAATAATATATTAATAATTGATAACTTATTTCAGATTATGATTGCGCTGTTATGCCTGGCCCTTGCGAGCGCAAAACCTTACCAGAGGGGCGGCGCGTATCTAGTGCAGCCGCTCCCGCCAAACCCGCGGGGTGTCGGCGGACACCATCATTTGCACGGACCTCATCATTCGCACATCTTTAAAAGATCTGCCTCATTAGACAAGAACGAGTTGTCGACATCTGAACAGGAGGATAAATCGAATGGTGAAGCGGTGCAAGCGCTTAGGATGGCTTTGTAACCAATCTGATTTTGGCGCGTACGTTAGGAGATTACAATGGCGATGACATCACAGAATCAATTGAACGTTAAACTTTATGCTTCAATATATTACAATCTAGTCTAGTCTAAGTCGTCTAGTGTTTACACGTCATATAAGTGAAGAAAACTTTTCCTAATTTTGTCTGTTGTTTTTTTTGTATTCATAAATATGAGTGTCTGCACACAAGATAACACTACTTCTGAACCTCTCTACTTGAATTTATTTTAACTTAATAGACGGGGCGAAGGCCAACTCGACGCTCCGTCATCACCACCATCCAACTGCACCTCGCTCTTCCACGGATTGTCTTCCCGAACTCAGTATGGAGTGACTACGTCTTGATACGTAGCTTGAGATAGGAACTACTGAAGCTTTTCATCATCTGTTTATTTACTTTGTGTACATAGTACTCGTGGTATTTGTTTAACTAAAATCATTCACGGGCTAGATGTAAAAAGTTAAATAGAGATTATGTCTATCCATTTGTACTATCCTTTGCACATTTTTCTCGCTTATTTAACAACACGACGCTTAAGTGTATTAAAGTAAAGTAATCGTTGCAAAAAGACCTGATTGATAATACCCATCCAGCATTTCGTTAGTTGCTTTATACCAAGCTGAGCAAATGACCAATATGGATGTGAGCCCATTGTCATACACCAGGAGCACATCAGGCATAAAAGCATTCAAAGCTACTAAAAAAAATTCTGTCTCGATTGCAAATCGAATCGAGAACCTTACAACAACTACACTTAATTAAATCGATTATTATGTGATAATACTCTAGGCCACGGAGTCGAACGAGCATTGAGTTATAAAACAAACCGCAGATCAATTCAAAGGGAACACGTCAATAAAGCTGTCCTAAAACCCGATTACCGGCTGACCTCAAGTCGTTACCCGGCTGGCCCGGATTGCCGCCGAGCGCCGGATATAGGTGAAGGCGATGTCGAATATTACCCATCAGCTATCAAATATAACATACCAGCTGTTTTACGATCCGACGCGAACGCAGCGAGGTCAATATAATAATGGCAGGTAATAGCAAAATTTTAAAACACAATTCTGTTGTCATACGTACATGTTGCTGTTTAACTAATCGCTATATACATTTATGTAATTCACATTTTTACACCCATATTTATTAAATCAGAATACAGATACATTGTCACTATAAATAACTCCAACAATAAATATAAACAAATGTTTCACTGGCATGTTCCTCGCTCGGCATACATAAGAAAGTAAACAACTTCTGCATATGGCGCCGAGGCTAACTAGCTACATTTATGGCAGTCTTTTTACGGCACAATAAACGACGCCATAGGGACGGACCACACGCCGCAAAGCGATTAAGAAACGCGCATTGAGAATTTATTAGGTCATCAGGAATCTCATTAATGAAACAATATAGTTCATAAAGAGGCCTTAGTGAGCGCGGAGCTGGGATGTAGCTGAATAGACCAGATTAGAGAATTATGACCGTCTTTGACCATATACGTTCTTTCACAACTATCACCAACCGCTAGCCACAAGTATCCGCAAAAACCGCAGGAATTCAAACGACTGTCAGTTTTGACAGAAAACTGAAGAGAGACAAGAGAGGTAGGTTATGATGGTGGTAAATACGTGAAAGACAAGACGCATCCGGTCGCCTCGTTTACTTAAAGACAAGCAGAAGTAATCTTCTACTTCAAGCCGGATTTCATTAGGGTCTTGTTCCCAGAACAGTACTCATCCATGCAACAGCAATTGGCGCTGAGTATCTCTGCCACTGGTAAGAAAGTGTTAATAAGTCATAAATAATTTTTATTTTATAAAAATCGTCGGACTTTAACAAATTGAAAATACATATTGGACTCTCGAGGCAGACTGCAACGTGCGACTCCCCCGTGCAGAGACTAACGTCTTGTGACATATTAACGCCGGTCTAATCCAGCGGAGTGCCGCAGTCGCAAACCTCCCTCGAAATGGAAGAGCTCTTTGAAAAAGTCGACTCGAGCGGAGCACGGAGAAATATAAAAGAGAATTGCGACTGTAAAATCTTTAGGAGCGACGTAAAAGGTAATTGATCTCGTGATGGAAATAATAAAGTTTGTTTACAACGAGCGCTGGCTGGAAGTGAATTACAAATTTATGGTCTGCGAAAAATTCACGGGATTGTATTCACTACAAACATACCACCCTGTTTGATGAGATATAAAAGTATTTATATATAATTATGATGTAAGTAGTTTTTATGATAGTCTTGTTACAACTGCCTATTTAAATATACTTGTAAGGTAACATGTATCAAGGCCCGCACCCACGATGTCCGTCTAAACATTTGGCCGCATGGTATTTGACTTCAATCTTTCGCCACATGTTTCACATTTGCTATTAATTCCCGATATCAAAAGCCTAAAACAAAAAGAACATGACTCCTGGTACCATACGTTACACGTACAAGAACAACAAACAAAGGCTTGGGACGAAATAAAACGTATTCCTTTAGATTTTAAAATAAAAGACTAGAGCGTCATGAGCGGGGCGG
>JWHW01039048.1:313668-329729 GCA_000931545.1 Papilio glaucus
TCAAAGAAAATCCAATCACTGGATATATTCTGATGATGGCGTATTTACGGACCGTATTAAATCATACCTCGAGACGTTCATACACGCCAGAGAGAATTAATGTCCCACAGCCCTGCGATTGACAGAGGGAAGGAAAACTCGTGAAACTACAGTGTGTAAATAATGTGTCTACCTTGTTATATTTATATAAAAAGTACCATATTAATAATGCTCAGTTTATATATTATCTTGTTAGAGCCCGCAACAGCATATGTTGCTCGAATGGGCCGGCTCGACCGGCGAAATACTACAACCTCAGGAAGACAGGCGAATTAGTATTCTGCGTTTCGTCTGATGAGTGAGGGAGGAGTGCCGGATGCGCTAATCTAGTTCTCTTTCTCTTCCCATCCGTTCCATATTAAAATGGACGAAGAGGATTTGACGGGCGAGTGAGTAGATAAGAAAAGGAAATCCTTTTTTCTATCTCTTCATATCTTTGTAGGCGACGCATCTTTAACTCATTGGCTTGTTGCATGTGCCTGTGGGCAGCGGTCATTTAACATCAGGTGACCTGCTTGCTTATCTGCTATTTTCTTTCATAAAAAAGGTGCAATTTATTTAGTAGGTAACATAGCGTCAGTTGGTCTGTGATATATGTCGGCTACGAAGTTAATCTAAGATACACTGACCGGAACAGACCACTTGAGGTTTTGCTATAATCGTTTTTGGAAGACATTTTAAAGTATGGCGCTTCTAAAACTCTGTGATTGTTAAGCAACGGTTGAATATTATACTTTAAGTATAAATTGCTTAAAACTTTCAACCTTTACAAGTTTAGAAAAGCTTTCATACATGAAATTGAAGGTGAATTTATTAATCTTTTCAAACTGCTCTCAGCGCAAAGCTTTTATCTACGGTAAGTTTTATTATTTCTGACCACCGCACTCAACGTACCTAAACTTTGTTATAGGAGCAACATTAACGATCACTTAGAGTTGTAAAAGTTTTTAAATTTTTCGTTTAACCTACGGGACCCTAGAAAGATTCATTAATTTGAATTCTAAAGCACAAACTCTATGCAGAAAAATCTTGCTAAGTTTCCAATAATAAAATAAACTATAAATATACAAATACAATCTTTAGAGCCATGGACCTGTGACAGAAGCACAGCACAAGGAAGATCAAAATGAACCATCTGTTACCAGGACAAGTTCTGTAAGGAATGCCACCGGAGCATCCGCGACGTGCGTACAATTCCTGTTGCAATCGTTACGAATTTTGGAGGTGAACGTTGGAGCGGCACAGTCGAGCGGAAAAACCGCAAGCTCAGACAAATATTTCGCTTTGAGGACTTACATTTGAACGGCAATGTAGATTCCGTTATTAAAACTAATTTTACTGTTTTTAACGCAATTATTTTTCGCGTTTAGTTCGGTTTTTCTCTTCTTAATTATAAGTGAACTAACATTTGTATATGTGCTTAAATCATATTTTCAACAGTATCTAACAACAAGTCAGATAGATAACACCTAAAATGTCGCTAGCTGCAATAATACAGTTTCAAGTAGAATAAAATTAAAAAAAAAAAAACTAAATGTTATATGAAAAACCGATAAACTAATAAATTTCGTCAATAATGCATGAGAAGCGTGACCTAAAATGTGTAAGCTGTAAATTTCAACAGATCCTAAACAGCCGGGTCTCGGAGCGGCTGCAGTCTAGGTTTTAGCGCCCTCTGCGACGCGTTGCGTTAGCTTAAAGAGCTCATCTATCGTGCGGTGGGCGCTTAAAAGTAATAAACATGCTTAACAAACTTATAAATTTTACTTTTTCGAAAAAACGTGCAATATTGAAGATGCTGATATATTAGCACACTAAGGCGGGATGATTCATGTTCAGATAGCAGATTCAGTGTGGGGTAATCTGCCTCTGCATAGAAAAACCTCGAGATAATCCGTATGCCATTTATTTTAACCAAATAAAGGTATCGATGAGAAGTATGCGCAGATGGCTAAGTTATATCTCTCTAACTGTAAGCTAGCCATGTCACGGTAATGTCACACTTACCATTAATCATTCAGACCAGTTTTTCCAAATGACGGAACGAAAGAACCGACTTTGATACGTTAACGACTGAAACAGACCCACGGAGACACGCAGCCACTGCCCTTACCTGAAACAAAACGTGGATCATTAAATATAAACAAAAAATAAGCACAATGGGTATAAGATAATATATAAATAGCCGTCGTGTGGGTGTTGCGAGATGCAACTGAAACAATAAACACAAAACCACAGGAGAAATGTGAGACGGTACTGGCGATGTTTGGCACAACTCGGTTTCTTTAGTAATGGAACAAAACTTCGTAACCTCGATTAAGCAACGTCTTACGGCTTACGTTCGGACACTTTTATGTGCACGGCGCAAAGGCAATCGGTTTTCAATTCAATTAAGCCGTTGTAGTCACCCGATAGTCTCTAATTAGACCGATAGAAAACTGCGAAACAGATAGTTTTATTTTAGCTTTGGGAAGTACTTTGCACCGAGACATGTGTGGGTATCACGCTTGCTACTTATACTAACGGCCGAAACTATATTAATTGGACTCTTTGGCACCTATTAGTATCTTTTCAATATTTGGGATGACACAAATTTATGAATGTTTAAGATAAAACAAATAGTACACAGGACGTAATATAAAGCAGGAGGATCAAGTTAGATTTAGGTGAGCGCGGCGTGTTTGTGCAGCGCAGATCGGGGTGGGATCGTCGTTCATTATTTAGAGCTTTTATCTGCGATCTGATCCGCACAGGTCAAGTTAATCCGCGAATCGCGCGCGATCCGACTGTAGCTAGATTTTACAATTCAACAATAAATACTTTAAGCCTATCAGATGGTTTAGCTACTGAGACATGGGAGGTCTAGCCTATGAGGGTCATAATGCATAACATACCGATATAATAACATAACATCAATCAACTAAATTCATTCAACATCGATTTTATAGACTAAACTATCGCATAAAATCCGTCTTTTTTAATAAAGTTGTGTGCTCGAGTGCCTCGGTCCACATTCAAGTTGTCCTCATCAATATGCCATCTCAGACAGCGTTCCAACTCGAGAGTGGTCTTATCGAAAATGCTAAATTAGCTCGCTACGAGAGCGACCGAGTTCGTGCTCGAATACAAACAAAATGGAACGAATAAGACATAAAAAAATGTTCTATTTATTTTAAGTTATAAGCTTATGAAACAGACATATCACCTGCCGCTAAGTGATTTACATAGGCCTACACACATCTTATTTAGGTACATTCATCTCTACTTCTTCTAAATGTTAGTAATAATCGGTTTTGAGAGCCTCTTTTAAAAGATTTGTACAGTCGGGGGTACGAAAACCGTCGTAAGTTTTCAAATTCAAAACTAAAGCGCCAAACACTGTTGTGACAACAAGGGTCAATATCTTAAACGCCTTTTTAATGGCCTAGTCATTACGAAATTCGAATCAGTATTCGTGGTGCACGCAAATATCGACTTTAGGGACGAATCTTTTTTACTCCGACTGTACATATTTTATGAGTAGAAATTGCTTTTATCAAAAAGTGAGTTTGGGTCAATTTAAACGTTTCTTTATTCCATTAGACTTATTTTATATGCCCATTAGGGCTTACGAACTAATGAAAATATATCATTTTAAATATCATATAGTCTAATAGAATCATTGATCAAATGTCTAAATATAGTCAGGCCTGAAATTAGCATTTCATCGTGAATCATTCGGGAAAATGTTGCCTCACTTCTATATACTTGTAAATGAAAAAATGAAAAATGTATCAACTTGCTATTTAGTATGAATATTTAAAGTACTGAACTGAACATAAACCGGCATTAATAAAATAATTATAATACATTACGGTATCGGAACTGTGTACATGTAGAATATTATAAAAGTCAAATGTTATTTCACGGTATTAGCTCGCACAAAAACAATACGTCCATTATCATTTCCAATTTAATGCAAGATAAAACGGGCAATCCTATTTCACCTGAGCACTGTCCGAGGCTTAATTGCTCGCAAATGACGCGTCAATTTATAATCGAGTTCGCGCTAACGAAAACGGACACCGCGCCATTCAACGCCGAACAAAATGGCGCGGAAAAAAACAAGGCTTTTCGTGATTTATTGGCGATCGTCTCGTGTCGGCTATAAAAGATTTTTTTGTTTAATCTAGATAAAAATCTAGACGGCTGATTTTGGAATGACGGCCTCGTACAAGTCGATGCAGCGATAGTAACCTTCCACAAGATCGACCGATGATCTCGTCACATTTACTGTAGTTCATCGTATGAGACCGGCAGGTGACGGATCTTCGATGCAACGTTCAAGAAATCTTTATTTAAACAAAGCGTGAAACCGTTTACATAATTTATATTGTCGCAAGTTAAAACAAGGCACAAACTAACATTAATTTTAATTTAAAAAGCACCATAAATTGTACAAAATACATTATTCTAAAAGTTCCTTTGAGAGCGTGTCCAAACTTTCCCTCACGTTTTAAATCCCCGCCCGACACAGAAACTAAAGGTCACCGCTTGTCAAAGTGTTTATATCACGATTCTGAATTCACAAATTATCCAGTCGATTCGTTATAGCGAGGCTTTCAATTCAATAAATACCTTAAGGTAGAAGAAATAGGTTTTAATTTGCAATGTTTGGAGATTGGAACCGTTTCGTTAAGTAAATTTAAGACTAATAAACTTCTCATCATGGTGCCTAGTCTCAAAGACCTGATTTATTAGCCACAGTTTAATTAAATTTAAATATAGCAATCGGACCTCAACAATATATATATTGCACTATAATTGTGAAGTCGCCACAGCCTAGTTTGATTTTATATATGTCACCTACCGATGGTAAGAATAGGCACTTTATAATCGGGCTAGGCAAATTTCTAACGGTCGGCACATTGTAAGTTTATATAACGTTGAATACACTTATAATTATTTTAAACTGTCTTCAATTCCTAATAAAAAAAAATAACAGGCCAATCAGCGCGCATGTTTCATTTCGTCGAACGACATTTTTAATATTCTTCCCGTACTTCGCTCCATAGAAAGTGACTGGAAATGTAACGTCATATTGTCAATGATTCGTTTAACTGAGAATGTGCCGACCGTTTAGAATTTGCTTAGCCCAATTATAAAGTGTCTACTCTGACAATCGGTCGGTGACAGTGTCTAACGAAATTTTCGTAGTGACGTGCGTGTAGTGCTAGTAGTGCGGTACTACCGACAACAACTGGACAGAATGACTGTGGTCGTTGGCATCTCGAGACAAAAGGGCCAGGTAACGATTGCGGAAAAACGTAAATAATGAATAATGCTTACACTAGATGATAACTTGCCAATATTAATTAACTTTAACTCCATAGTGTGAGCACCATTAAATTAAAGTTAATTAATATAACGCGACTTTGTGTACCAGCTCGACTGTTACCTCTTTAACTCTTCTGGTAACGAAATGTACGACGCAATAATAGATTTTGAAGATATAGCAATCCCGTCACATTATCAAGGACTTATTAAAATTAATAAAAATTCTGATAATTTTGACGCTGTTTACTTTGCGATACGTAACCAAAAATAAGAGGATATAAAATATTGAGCCGCTTCAGTCCTACTGAATTGCAATCGGCCTCACAAGAGCCAAGTACAGGCAGGCAAAGAGGTTCAAAAATGGAAAATAACTTCATAGAGATTTTTGCAATGAATCAGTTAATTCTACTTTTCTCTTCTTTCTTTCTCTTTTCTAAATTCTGTAAATGAAGCATAATATAATTTTAAAATTATAAATATCTCAACATCACTATAATTTTACCGTCCACACTGAAACTAATGTTAATTTGCCATTAAAAAGATTATATTTTTTGTCACTAATCAAGTGAAATATTTTAAAGCTACAAGAGGAACATAGAACAGGATTTTTACATGCCAATCTATATTGTTCTAGATTATTAAGACAAAGATTCCGCTGTCCATGAACATCTGTGAGAAATTCTCACGACGAGTGTCCGACCGTAAAGACAAATCGATCAGGCCGCGATACCATGACAACGCGAGACAAACAAATCTCAACCTAAACCTATACAGAACTGACAGGGATTGCTTCCTATTGTTGCAGCACGATAGAACAAATCGGGCGGGTGTAATTAAAAGCGGACAAGTGAAAGATCCGGCCGATTGGATGGCTTAATGAGTTGGGGGTAGTCGCCGAGGGTTGGAGCTGGGGGAGGAGGACGGGGAGGTTGTCCGTGCCGACGGTGATTACAGGCTTTGATTGGAACTAAATTGTTTCTGTGGAATATGGCCCGTGCCGTCGATTGAATCATCTCCGCTCGGATGACAGCAAAAACGATCATTTACAAAACAGTCATATCTACAAACCACCCGCCGGTAATTACGGTCAATTATGTCTCTGTCATGCCAGAGACATTATCTAAGCTATTAATTATAATAAAAAAAACAACGCCATATCTTTTCTGCCGCACTAGGGCTGATCCCGGGTGAGAAATGTAAATTTTTATTTTTTTATATGTAATAATTTCTTGATTTGACCTAATTTAAAAAAGCAAGCATATTTAAAATAGGTAATGTATTACAACAGAAATCATAACCAGCAGTAACTTCGAGCAACATTCGACACGCAAGTACAATACAAAAAGTGTAAACACCAGCTCTACGCTTCGCCAATTAACTTAGGCACACGACTAAAGCCCTTACACAGCTGAGATAAGTGCCATTACAGCGTGCATCTAATTAGTAGGTACAGAGGTTACAAAAAGCGCAACAACAACAGTTTACGTGCATCGTTTTCTTTTACCGCGGCAAGTAAAAGTGTGTCGCGCGTCTGCGGTCGTCGTACATGATTCTTTGAATAAAGTCCTCTCCTTCGAGCCGTATACAATTCATGACAGTAATTAATTACATTTTGTATTGTAAATGCTGTCATGTACAAAACTAAGAGCCCATAAAACGATACGTTAAACCAAGTTTATTACGTTGAATATTAACCAAAGGAGTATAATGCGAAGTAATGAATTAAATAATTAGTAAGATTTTCATTTATATAAACTAACATGTATGTGATCTAAATAGTTGCTGTTGGACACAGGCCTCACCTTGGATCGCCTAAACATCGATCACTTGCCGGACTCAATATATACATAGGTACAACATATAAATACATAAATAACCAGTTTAACACACATCTATCATATTATTTAATAGACTTACTTCATAATCAGCGCAATATGAACATACATTATTATAGTATATCTACCAGCCACGAGCTAGGCGTCAATCAAGGTCATTCGGAGTCATTGTACTTATATCAAATCACTTTGTTATACAATACGCCAGTAATGTTGTGTTACAGCACACAGGACACACACATACACGGTATACATTTCTGTTTTTACAACTAGATAAAACACCTAGTAAGATATGCCATCAATATTATTTCAGGTACATTATGCTATGTTATATTCTATTAAACAGACTTATTAATAGTAGTAGATAACACATACGATACGATAACAGAGATGCAAGAAATTCCATATAAATTTTTGAAAACAAATAACACTACAAATAATAAAAATCTTTTAACACAATGGCCTTGGCAACAAAAACATAGTAAAAAAGAATTCCGTAGAAGATGAATCCAGAATATCGCTCATTAAATAAGAAAAGCTTTTACAGGTAGAACTTCAGAAATTCGAGAGCTGAGGGGGAAGGTACGCCGCGCCGGCGGCCGAGGCGAGACGGGGCCTAAATAATATAAAAAGCCCTCGTCTAGACCGCACTAAAATATTACAAGCGCAACCAGGGCAAAGGCTCGTTCGATATACTCTTTAAACCTTTATAGGTGTACATAAGTAGCGAATCCAAATTTTATGGATAAAAATTACCCCTTAAGGAAAAACACTGTTATTAGGGAACAACGAGATAACTGCAGAAGTCTATTAGTATTGTAGTAAGCTATCGTCTATTCCATGCAACATATTTCACATTAAAAAAAACGTAACGCCTTAAATGTAGTTACTGCACAAAATTTGAGTAAAGCATTCCAAATCCAGTTGGATTTAAAATTACCTGAAAATTAGTAGGTATAAAACGAATGTTATTCGATTACAAAATAAAAAATCTAAAGCATACATCGATCGAGTCTCGAACGCGAGTTTCGAGTAGTGCCGATGGTAGGGGCGGTGTTAATTCTCGGAACTATGCAGGTACTCGATCCGATACGTCTGTTTGTTTTCTCTTTAGAATCTTTTCTGTATTTGTAAGACGCGGATTTTTGAAGGCGGTTCGTGGAAGTCAAATGTTTTGACTTGACTTACATAGGTGGATGAGGATGTTTTTATAAAAAAAATGTTAAATGAACCTGTTCTAGTATAGTACAGTTTTATTTAAATAATAAATTAATAATTATTAAAATAACTAGAATCTCTTAAAAAACTTACGTGGTTCAACATCAGTCTCGTGACTTGTTTGTTAATTCTAATGAATTCATGTTAAGTAATATTTCTTATACATATAATGAAAACTAATTTAAATACCTCAAAACTAAACGAACATAGATACATTTTGTAACATACAAATGAAACATATCGCCATATCTTTTTACAAGAAAACTGCTACAAGATATTCTAAATTTAAAAAGTTATCAAAATTTACTTTAAGCTACAAGCAATACATAACATAAATAAAAAAAATACCGATAAATATCTAACAAAAAATTTAAATTATCATAAAAAAATCAGTTTAAAAATTCTACGACACTATAAAAAGCATTTTCGATAAGCCAAGACTTCAATCTTGTATATATGTTATAAACAGATATTGCATAATATATATTCACGCTAACAAATCGCACGTAATTTCCGAATGAGTGTAGCCAACCTAATCATAATCAATACAGCGTTCTAATTGCAACGCGTGTCCTTCAAACAAAAACACACTATAAAATATTGAATTGGCCGATATCCAGAACGAACGGGGACGTATTCCCTCCCTCCTCCCCTCCGCTCGCCGGTGAATCATTCATGAGTAAGAAACGGAACGTTTTAAAAATATGGGACAATACGAAATTAACATCGCCCACCATACTATGATTCAAAGTTAAACAGAATCCTATATGAAAAAAAGTTTCCGATTTAAATCTATGAAAAAAGAGGAGATATCCTCTGAGGTATACAAAGGTTTAAAAATATATTTTTAGCAATAAGTTTAATATGCAATGTAAAAAATAAAATAAACAGAACATTTTATTACAGCTCTATACGACGCTGTGTTTATTCTTCATTCGTTTATGATATGACTCGTGCACTAAACATAGAGTAATGCATTGTGATAAAAATACACAAAAAATAATGTAAGTAATATTTATAATACAATACTATATACATTTGTCGTCTAGTAATAGTATACAAGTGTCCCGGGTCGTGTGGCGAGGGAGGGAGTATAAATGGCCGATGTCTTGTGGCGCGATGTGGGCGAACAAAACAAAGTGTGTGTGCAAGTCAAACAACACAAAGTTATAAAAGCTCAACTGAGAAGGATTGTAGTGCTGCAGCATATTATGGAGCAAAATAAGATTTATCCTTTTACTTACATCATATGCATTTAGATTTATATTATAGTCTGTGTTTGAGTCAACGTAATGAACTCCAAAATTACAGAACGGATTTTCATAAGGTTTTGGTTTAACATGAATAAACGGATTGTTTCATGAACAAAGTTTAGGTATACGATCCATTAAGATTTCGAGAAATTTGTCGAAATATCAAAATTAAAAGCTATAATAGGCTGGTACATTATGATATAAAAAAACTCGTGCTAAGCCGGGGCGAATCACTAGTGTATGTATAAAATATTTTACATGCATTACGTAAATGTGTCAACCGGAACATTTGAACTTAAGCTGAAGTCTTAACAACACCCAGCGCGACTGTACCCCGCATATATATCCCTTTAATCGGCGTTGTAAATCGATCATCACATGCCGTTTGTGTGCGCTACACCCTAATAGTAAGGGATCACAAGTTACAAGCAAAAGGCGTATCCGTTATATGACGCCTGTTACACGATCGTTGGCTCTACTTTGAGCTATAAACCAGTAGATAAGAGTGATTAAGGGTTAATGACAAATTCCTCCAATAAACCCTACATCGTTTTAGGTATTTTCTTACATTAATTAAGACGCGGTTTAACTTCTAAAGGAGAGCTATGCAACCTGCAAATAGTTGCGTTGCTATCCAAGAATATTCGAATAACAAGTTATGCGAAATGTAATGAAGTCACTTAAATGATGATTATAAGACCACAACACACAACACCTTTTATCTCGGGTATCATTTTTATCTCATGGTAATGTAATGCACTCTTCTCCTCACAGAAGACAGTCGTGAAGTAGAAGTAGGCTTCTGCGTTTCGTCTGAAGAGTGAGAGTGCCGGAGGCCCAATTTCAGTCCTTGTCCCTTTCCCATGCTATCATAATAAGGATTGGTTAAGTAGAGGATTGGTCGAGGAGGAGATGGATAGGAAAAGGAAACATCTTTCTTCCTCCTCTGTCCATTAAAGGTAGGCAACGCATCTGCGACTCATTTGCTTGCTGCGGATGTCTATGGGTAGCAGTCACTTAACATCAGGTGATGCACTTAATCGTTTGTCACCTTCTTTCTACCTATAAAAAAATTATAGACATTCCATGGAGATGGCACAGTCGAAAATCACCACTGAGCTAGGAGCACTGTAAAACTGCAATTTCTAAAATTATAAAATCGGTCAGATGAAGATAAGAAAACGCGATTAAATGTTACACCTACTTAACGTCTATTGCTTGTTGCTATGGAGAATATTATACACTGGAGAAAAGTGGTTTGTGGATTGGAATTTCTATTCATATACATTCTACGTTCAAATAACCGTCGTAGCGTCGTGCAAGCTTCACATAAAAGTTCATAAAGTTTAATGTTGCCTCGCTTTATCATAGACATTAAATATAGACTTCAATATCATTGAGATTAATAACGAGGCACTTGTGACGACCTCATTTAAGATACTAAAGGTAAAACTCGCAAGATAACTCGATTATCAACTCCTTTTGGCCGAGAACGCCGGCCGTAATTTGAATAGCGGCGTAATGCATTTAAAAACAAGCTAAACAAACGCTGCAAAGTCGCCATTTTGTATTCCGCGGCCGCGCCGCACCCGCCCCGCGCTCGCACGTCCCCCGCTTTCGTCTGCGCGGCAATCAAACTTGCCAAATGAAAAAGTTTGCCACCACCGATCCCCGGCCAGTTCCCGAAGCTTCTTATTTGCTCTCGCTTTTTTATTATTCTTTTATTTGTTCTCTCCTTTCTGTTTCTGTCTGAGCGGGCGAATAATTGCCCGATTATGGTGGATTTCGGAAGATTGAAGTATTTTGGGCAGGGTTAGCATTATTTATATACATTGTATATAGGAACGATGTGAACAGACTATTATATTGAAATTATTATATATATTACACAGTCAAACTAATTCCTTAGCATAGTAGTTAATACTGTGGTTTCAGTATATTTGTGTCGTCGGCAGCGGCGTATGCAAATGTATCGCGAGCTTACACCTGCGGTCAGATCACCTTGCAGTCAGCCAGTACGAGTTCGTAACATTCACGAGACGCCGAAAATATAATTGACGCACCACCGTCAATGTTACCCCGACTTGATAATAATACATGTAAAGCATGCTATAATTTGTCCGTCCCACCTGATGTAATCAAAACATCTATAACCTACTCAGTACATACTCCCCCCTCTTGATGGTACCCACGTCATAGTCAGACTAAAATATTACTGCGGGCTACTTGTTACAATCCTTTCATAATCCTGCAATACACGAAGATTGAAATAGCTTTGTTCGAACGGTAGGTACATTAACAACAAAAAGGCGGAGACTAGCAACATGTCTAAACGTCCGATAACATAATGGTGATGGGAGAATGAAATTATGTAATTCTAGCACAATAAGAGGTTTCACTTTATGTCAAACTATGCTTCAATGTATAACCAATGTATAGTAAAGTTTAATAAACAAGACAAATAATCCACATTGGCGAGTCCAGGCGCAGGGTATTAGATGATTCAGTCCGAGGGGCGATCAGTGATCATTCACAACTCCGCTCCACTGATATGAAGCGAGGACGAAACAATTTGTCACCGCTACCACGCAGTTGTAATGTGTATTTTCGTTGTGTACAGATTCACAATGATACCTTTTGATAGCGCTTCTATTGATAGTACATCCAGCACACGTAAGCTAAGTAGTTATCGTGGTCAACTCCATCTACGTACTATTGCTGAAGTATTATTTAGTTTAGGTACAGGTATGATTTTAGGAAGGATTCACTTGAAGCATGTAACGTGTTCTGTGTTAAGTGACATTATTTGCTGCGTCGCTCTCTGCAATCGAAATCAGTATACTCAACTCCATCGTTTTATACAACTCCAACTTTCCAACTCCAATATTATATAGAAAACAAAGACACAAACAGGTTTGTTCCAGTGCCTGTCCCTACCAATGTATAGCAACCAAAAGTTTGGCGAGTTTCTCGTAGATGAGGTGTATAAAGACTGGCCACCATTATCGATGGCGAACAATGTAACTATTGTACAAGCATCGTTCAGACAATGGCTGAGGGGCGCCGGAATACTGAGCGCATATCAAGGGTCGTTGACCCGGCCAGGTGGGCGGCGATGTGTTGTAGTGCGACAGCATGCTATATGATCTTATATCTAGATTTGATATTTAGACGAGCCTTTAATAATATTCGAGAACAAATAGTACAAGTAAATGTACAACGGGGAACGGAATAAGTTAAACACACAAGATGTAACAAATCGGTCCAAGGTTATACTCATAACACGGCAATGGTGACGGTTAGTCGACGATTTTGTACACATAAGACTCGTCGATAAAACACAGTGTTGCCAGACGAAACTCAATACGAATACAGATATTATAATTTTAAAAATTACTTTAGGTGAATATTAAATTATATCTTTATTTTCCCGATATAATATCATCCTTAAGTTGTTCCCTTGGAATGATATGTATTTATGTAAGAGGACCTGTTTTACCAACGTCTGGATTGCCAGTGCATTATACTTTCAATTATCTGGCTGCAGGTATTATACATACATACGTTGTTAGTATAACGTATCTCAAAATATTGACATTAGCGTTAAAGATAACACTGCACCTGTATGATACGAATATTTAAGAAAAAGTGTCATGTCCTCGCAAATCCTCTATATATGTATATAAAAGAAGAAACTGACTGATATATCAACGCACAACACTATTACGTAAAAGAGCACACCCCTTCCCGTCCTTTACTTATGAGAAATGGATGGAAAGGAAAAGGTGAGTAGAATTAGGCCTTCGACTGTCCACCCGTCACACGAAACGCTAGAATACTTCTATACTTCACGCCTGTCTTCTGTGAGGTCGTGGTATTTCACCGGTCGAGCCGGCACATTCGTGCAACAGATGTTTTTGTGGGCCACTGTTATTTTTTTTATAATCCAATATAAATTAACTTAAGATCTATATGATGATGAACACCAATTATAATTCAGCGTAGGCTGGATAATCGTCGGTTAAATTAAATTGTACGGCGTGTGAAACCGCGGAACACAGCTCGTACTTCATGTAACTTCCGGTATTATAGATAGTATATAAATAGAATACAATACTATAAGTTAGGATGGTCTGTGGAGCTTTAAGATTCGCATCCTTCATAATTTAATCACGCGAATAACAGGAATCAATTATCATATCAATCATTAATCATATCGATTTTCTTATGAATTGATTTCAACTAGGCAGTGGCGAGCCGCGTATTGAAGTTGTATGTTGCGACAATAGTAATTTGAGATCGTCGCTGCAAAATACAATTACAGTCCGCTCGCCGCAAATCGAGGACCACTGATCAACATTCTATGAGCGAGGCGAGCCGCCATTTGCAAACCTAGCTTTGTGCACCGCCAACGTTATGAATATAACGCGTGCACGAATGATTTAAAACACAGAGGTAGTATTTTAAATCAATCGTTTTGCTTAAACTATCTCCGTTATTAATTCTAGCTGCTTCCCATTACATAAAACATACCACGAACCAAAGCCACCATTTCGGATAATTAACAGTAATTAGAACCTGTGTTAATTATTGTTATTTATCTAATCTCTAAAGGTCTTTGCTCTCTCTCTCTCTCTCTCTTCGAAATCGACAATTGTCTCACTTTCGGAATTTCGACACATTTACTTTATAAGGCCCTTGACTTCAGGTTTTTAGATTATTTTCTTATTGCAGGTAAAAACTTACCGCAAATGAGTAAAATCGACCGTAGTTTTCTGTAAACACGAATTACGGATAAACATTTGGCACGGCCCTGGCCATTGTGCGGAGGCCGAACGGCCTTATGCATGCCCCATACTTAACATCTGTACTCTTAACCATATTGGGTTAAAATTTGTTTGATTCAGAAACCAAGAAAAATGAAAAGTCGTCGTTATAAACAACGTTTTATTAAAAAATAATTGAAAGAAGAAAGAAGTAATAATAAAATCCACAAATATGTCTCACATCGAACAATGGGGGACATTCCATATGAAAAATACATATTTCTTAATAGAAAAAGTTGTTTAATGGGAAATCGACAAATACGAAATCGTTTTTAGGCGTGTTTCGAGCAGGCGTGGGCCGCCGCCACCCGCACACGTTGACGCAAATCACATTAGCGTCTTTAGCACAAAGGGAGAAAGAACGTAAACATTTACATAAAAAACCTGAACCTCCATAGAAAAATTGTGTTAAAGAAACATTAATAAAACTCTTTTATTTAGATAACATGTCATTCATAGATCTATGGTCACGGCCGTTAATGACATATCTGCTACTTTTTGCTTTTTAATTTTATTATTCTATAACAATCTGACATAGTAGTGACACAATAGTATTTTAAAGGTCTAGCGAGTTGACATCACGCGTTATTTCACAATCCACGTATCAAGTTACGTCGGTCGACTGGCGCCGAGTGTAATAATATACAACTCATGAACTCACACTACCTTATCTGGCAGTGCGTCAAGCCAGGCTAGACATTCTGTGAAAACAAACTAATACTTCAAACTAACGTGAACAGGAAAATAAAATGTACTCGATCAAGTATCAAGTATCTTTGTAACGATCACTAGTCGATGGCAACTTTTTACCACTTTACCTTAGAATTTACGATCTAAGGGGGAAAAGGTGCCTTAAAAGATGTGAATAAATTTTAGAAAAATATTTGTTTTATTTTATTATAAACTGCTCTATCACAATCCAGCACCTAATATTATGAACGAAAGACACGCTACTAGAGCAGCATTCGCTCTTCTCTTGAACGCACTTATGTCACCCGACCTAAAAAGCTGGCTAGCTTATTTACTATAAAAAAATAATTCGCCATTCTAGGTTTGAAGTCAGCTTACAATGGATTAAAATTATATCTCCATACAAACTTTCATCCCTGCTTTAGATCTTTAAGGGATGAATTTAGAAAAATCCTTAGTGCTCGCCTACGCTTTTAAATCTGATCGTCTTTAGCAAGGTATTATTTTATATTTCGGAACGAGATGTAACTATTATATCTCGCTTATATCTGCAACATGATTACGAACTACAATTACATCACAGTCTGGACTTGCGTGGATTGCTCATCGTTTAACGCAAACTACGGAAAACTCCCAGACAGTTGAAATTAATATCTGTAAAACTAGACAATTAAGTCGATCACAGCGCATACTATTAACGTATAAGATGAATGAAAAAAATAAATTATAACGTCAAAATTTACGTACTAATTGAATCTCGAACCGCCCCATTAAACGACCCCCGGGACACCGTACATCACTCAGTCACACCCCCACTTTAAACACAGATGGTGTGTGTCACTCAATAGGCCCGCAGTTGTTGGGTAGGCGAACGAAAACATGCA
>JWHW01039048.1:330307-342585 GCA_000931545.1 Papilio glaucus
AAATGTCTGAAATGTACAATCTTGTGGTATTAGTAGCCCGACACAACACTAAGGCGCCTCCTCCACGAGCGATAGACTCTCGTGGAAATTAAGCCTAAAGGGAGATTTCCCAACACTGGCTACTCATTTGGATAACATCAGACCGTTGTCGAAATTATAGGACTAGTGAGAATGTTCATATATCACATTTACAAGTGCAATCGAAACATTGTTGCCACTAAAATGATTTAACAACATTTATCGATATGTTATCGACATATTGTAAGGAATCAAAGCGCATCATTTGGACGGCTATTGAGCCGCGCCCCCGGGCTACCCACCAATCCAATCACTGCGCCATACACCGAACACAATGCCGCCGTGATGAGACCGCAATCTATCTACGTTCGCCTGATAAACACCAATACACCAATGAAGCACCAACAGCCAATACTATAGATGCTCACTATCGGAAGTTTTTTTGTTACTCAATACGGACTTGGAAACGAAACTCAGAAATACTTGCTTAGTGCCAATGCCAATTAACTAATGCTAGTTTCTATGTAAACCAAGCGTCTTCAGCCAGTACTGTTTTAGACGGAAAGAAATATGTAAATACCCATTGTATTCCGTCAGCTTCCTGTCTATTGGCTGTAACTATAACTGATGAAATTAAAAAAACTTCGATGTCTCGCCTTACGCAAGACAATAGTGTGACCGTTGTGTGTACACGCAGACAGATGACACTGCTGTATAGATATTTCACAGTTACTTTACATCAAGTTACGAGCCACCGCAGACAAACCAGTCGGAAAACATCGGCCGTAAGCCGGTTAGCACACACAGCCTACGCTAAGCACGGATTAAGTTGTTTGTCAATTGCGCTAAATACTTTACGTACTTTTTACAACATATAAAGCATTTACGCGACTTTGCACGTTAATATTCTCGCCTATAGAAATCTTTAACTTAAAATGATGATGGAATAAAGTATCAAATTAATTTGATCGATCTCATAACAATTGCGAAAATAATTAAACTATTATTTTCGCAATTGTAATGAGATCGATTCGCTACGACGTCGCCAGTTAAACGATTAACTATTTGTAAGGATTAAAGAAGTAATCGGGCGCAGGCGCAGGCGTTTGATGTCCCTATGTCAATTCCAATGTGTAGTATTTGCGTAAATATAAGAAATCCTAAACATATTTCTTATAATTATCGATGTTTTGACATAAGCAAAACTTGATCGTAACATATAGCAACATAATAAATGACATGATCAGATTGCACGACCTCCCACGGCAGCCTGCGCCACACAATGAAGCAATCGCCGTGCGGCAGCAAGGTAGCGACAAACGACATACCGCGCGTGCCTTGGTTCCTAAAGCCGAGCCATGTTAGCATGCAGCTGAGGTACGACAAACTGTCTTGTTTCAATGAAATTGTAAACATTTATACTTTTATAGATATTCAATAAATAAGCACTCGCACCCTTAACCCCCTCTGGGTTACTTAATATGTTATTAATAAGTGCATATGAAATTAGACGATCAAAGATATCAATTTAATAAACTGAACTTCGAAGGTTTTATCAATTCCTAAACAACGGAAATTTGCAAAATAAATGCCGTGTTACAGTGTTCTAATCCTACAAATTTATGTAGGCGGCGTTTTAAATCATGAACTCCCCCAACGCTAATACAGTGCCATAATAAATCAAACCGAAATTATGAGTCACCATTCCTAAAGCCACGACAGGCCCCACCCCTGGGCCATTTTAATATCCTGAGCTATGCTAATTCGGCATTAGCTGTCACGCCATCCGTTCTCGAATCCTACCGCCCCGATTCGGACGGAAGAGCGAGTCTAGACCCCCGTATAGACCCGAAACCTTGCGGAATGCATAAGTAACGATACATTGTGTTGCATAAACTGAATTAGGACTCTGTGATTCGCATTGTAATGTGATTAGTTTGGACGGATGACGAGATCCATAGATTCGTATTAGATAAAATTAGCACACGCATATAAATTAATTGATTATATTAAAAGCATTATATTGAACTACCATTACTTTATGACAAGCGAATGATCGAGCAGGTAACTTACAAAAGGAAACAACAATCTGATCGATTGATTCGATTTAACATCACATGATCCGCTTGCTCGTTTGCCACCTTACTCCATAAAACAATATTTAAAGAAATCTTTATCATTAACCACTGCTTTAAAACTCCTTCAAATACCTAGTCGGGTCATAATTTCTGTCAAAACTTTTTTTTTTTAATAAGCGAATACTGGCCAAGTATTCTTTGACTAATTTTAAAAATGAATCATTTGCGCTTTGCGAATATAAAAAATAAATTAATTTTCATTCATTACCAAATATGTTGTGGTCGAAGAAAGAAGAGAGTCGCGGTTATCGCGTTTCACCGCAGTTGTTACGCGCCAACAGAGATTTTCAATATTCTGCAAAATTTGAAAAACGATACACTGAAGATTCAAGCTCCGAAAAGAACCGGCCGACCTCACACAGTTAGGACACCAGCGATCATTAAAGCAGTGAAGGCGCGAATCCAACGAAGTCCTGTTCGTAAACAAAAAAATATTATCACTTCAGATGGGGATAAGCAGAACCACGATAAAAAGAGTGTTAAATGAGGACCAGAGACTACGAGCCTATCGTAAAAAGACCGGACATTTTTTGAACAAGCGTTTAAAAAAAAATAGGCTGTAAAGATCCCGCGCTTTGTTACGGCGGCACGCGCGAAAAAAATACCGAAAAATTTTGTTTTCGGATGATTTTTTTTACCATCAAAGAAAGTTACGATAAACAAAATGATGTGGGCATACACCTTGTATGCCCACAGCAGTGAAGAAGCCAGCTCCTGTATTCCACGGGTTCAACAAGGGCATTATACTTCGTCACTCATGGTTTGGCTTGGTGTCTCATATTCAGGCTTAACTGAGGTGTTTTTCGAATAATGTAAATAAAATTGTATTCTACATTTAATCACCTTTCATTTCATATATAATTTCTGAATAATTAACAAAAAGTGTATCATTAATAGTTTGTGAACTTATGACCCGACTAAGAATATAGATAAAGTAAATCCGGGAGTAACAATCAGTTATTTCAGAAAGTTAACACAAGTATTGCATTAACTCCACCAGTAGGCTTGGTTATTCTATTTCTACTTAGCACAACTCAAAGGTGTGCTCAGACAAAGGCAAGTGTTTAATTCATACCTAACGTTAAATGAATATACAAGATAAGATCTCAGATCATACATAACACTTGCTTACTTAGTTATATATATATTTCTTTTAAATATTCTCTATTCATATTTCTTTTGAATGTTACGAAAGTGATTAAAACATAAAGATTCTATTGGTTCTGTCACACAGTGTGCAAGTCTTAATGCATATTTTTAGTATATCACATCTTTTGGATCAGTCACCTCCATTTTAAATAACATGCCAAATAGGATTATTTTATTAAGGTTTACTTAAGGTGAATATTTTGGATAAAAAAAAAAGAATACATTAAAATATTAATCAACTAGTCTAAAAAATTGTGCCTTCGAATGTGAGCAGTGATTTACAACACAAGATAAGAAAAAAAATTCCACAACCGCTTTGTTATACATACTAGACATTTAAGCGAGAATGACGAAAGAACAAATATTTTTCTATCTAAGCTATCCATTAGCTGGCTAGAGTGTATCCATACAGCAAAACTAATATAAAGTTGAATGGATCTATCCTTTTGCCCATTGTCGTAGAGTATTCAGAATCCCAGTCACCTTACGTTCTACTCCTTTCTTTCACTCAAAATCACTTAAATATCTTGTACTTGTATGATCCATAAAAATAAGACTTAAGTTGAAAGCTCTCTTCTCTAGGTTCTACACCAAGTGGGTTGGCATTAACTATAGTTCATACTGCGATAGGTTTTGGCTGTACTTTTTTATGGCCTGCTCCTTGCCTGACGCCAACCCTCTTCAGGCTTAACCCAACCCTCCTCAGTCATGTTTGAAAAGTCACTTCATCTAGAAAAATAATTGGGCTCATGGGACAGTAGAGATATTACTATTAGGTTTGTACAGAGAATATTGAACCTAAAATAACTGGTCTGACATCAGTAACCGGAGTTCTGTTCATTCCATTAAACTTCATAGGTAAAGACTTTACCTTGATTTATTTAAGTGCTTGTAGTCATTCAATGACTAGTTTGCAAAAAGAACAAGTTGTCAATAAGGTTCTTCTTATTACTTCTCTGGTATTGCAGAAATATTATGTTTGTAACATGTAACTACGAAAGTATTACTGCGAAACACACAAAATACCTTAAGTTACACATTTAACTATAAACCTTTCATATAAGGAAAAATAAGAGCCTTCCCTTTCAACTTGATGACTATTTAAGGAGAAGAAATTTTCGGTGCTACGAAACCTAGGGTCCACTTACGCCCACGAAGTGAGGTCAAGAAGCGAGTGTTGCACGACACTCAGAAGCGGTCGAGCCGGTTCTCGCGACATGACACCCACACAGCACGACCAGTTCTCCCAAAGAATAACTGCACCGGTGCTTATAAAAGTCACAGATCTTTAGTCAGCGAATGCACCAAATATAAACAAATAGTATAAGATGAATAATTAATGGTTAGATTTTGAATTAGACATTTAAATCTCTTGATAATAAAACTATCCGTAAATAAATAAAAATCACTATTAACATTAAAACATGTAATAGCAAAATATTGACACTTGTAATTTTTATTTTAAAACCATAAATAAAGTGAACTATTTAGAAAAAAACAATAAATAAATGGAAAAATATTTAATACCTTCATTGTCGTTGTTTCCTTCGACGTTCTGCACCGAGACCGCCAAAATCCCCACGAACAACAGGCTCAGCAATCTCACAATCATTTTAACTGGTCAAATGCGGACACCGTTCACAGTTTTATTGAAATAATAATTTATACACTCGACATAATCAAACCGACGTCACTCGCGTCGCAGAGCAGCAATTCAGCGCTCGGCTTTTCTATCGCAAATGGCGGATGGTGGCGGACGGATGACGGATGTGCTCATCGATTCCATTCGAGTTTCGAGTCTGCGCGCTTGCAGAGCCTGTTGCTATTTTAACTTTTTTGTCTATGGTAACACTGTACAATATTTGTGGTATCTTACACTTTATATTTTATTTATTGAATTGAAGATTTATTTATACTTTCTGTGCAATGAATCACACCTCAAAGGTTTAACAAAATTATGCAATCAGAATCGATTATAATGTTGAACTATTGCTGTTGATTATTTTACAAAAACCTTGCGATTCTTTCTGTTTACATATTTAGTTTAATACATGTTATTACAAACAATGTTGTGAATTAGATAAACTTAAAACCATTTCTATAACTTGACTTAAGAATGAAATTCATCAAAATCATGTTTCTTTTTACCCAAAGTTATAACCTGAGATATACCTTCCCACTACCATACTTTGAGATTATAAATATTTTCGATGTTTTAAAGTTATATTTCACAAATTACTTTTGCATAAAATTTTATTTCAACTCTTAAAACCACAACATTTTCTCACTATTATTAAATAAATAAATAAATATTTACCTGTCACTTTCTCTACATAGGGATTACAGGGAAATTGGTTTTTTTATGCCCTATTTTTAAATTACAGACAAAAATAGTGTCCTTTATATGGCAAGACTGGAGTTTCGAAAGTTCAATTTCGCATGGCGGACGTGCAAGTGAACTCTGTTATTTGTTGGTGATAATTTCAATTATTATCTTGTCGAGATTCCTTATGGAAAGACCAAGTCTATTGCTTCTATTTCTTTGCGGACGTGCATTATTCATTCCTTAACATCTGATAATGTTAAAGTGTTAGTCATAGTTGAATTAGTGAGAACTGCATAGGTTTTTCTCAAAAATGGGAAAATGTGACGAAGCTAATGTCGAAGTTAGTATGGGGGACTCGGCGTCCCCCATGAAACCAGATAATTTCACCTTCACTGTACCTCCAGAGGCACCAGTCTTCGAGCCAACGCCTGAAGAGTTTTTGGACCCTCTGGCGTACATCAGCAAAATAAGGCCCATCGCGGAGAAGTCGGGAATTTGTAAGATCAAGCCCCCCGCAGTAAGTAGAGTTCTTTGTCACCGACACATACATTTTACCATTTTAGGTCCTGTTAGTCAATATTTATTGGAATTAAGCTGCTATATATAATTTTCTAACCCTCATGATACACGCTTAGAAACGTCTTGTGATGCAACAGAAGTAACTAGTTCTCCGCAGTAAAATATTTAATTAGTTTTGGTTTAGTTGCTAAAAGCAAAATAATACGTATCAAGGTATCCCTCGAGTAGTTATTTAGTTGTGCACATCGTTTAATTAGTGACGAATGCACTCGCATATTGTTGAAACAGTGGTTGCCATTTTGTGTCGTGCCCTCCTGCCTACTACACTTTAGATAAAAAAGAACTGTTGCGAGTTTTTTGTAGTGACTAACTGTAATGACAACTCTGAACACGATATCTATACAAATTTTCGCAAAAGCTTGCAAAAATAAAGCATTCTCTTTATGATGGAACAATGCATATTGAAGCTAAAATTATTTACATTTGTCTATATAACATATTGCACGTATTATTATGCTGAACACATTTAGATGTTCCTTGTGTGAGGGACCTACTATTCAAATAATTTTAAATCTTGTGTGGCTTTCCTTCTAAGTGCTAACATTGGATTGTGCACATTTAACAATCAATAGCAAATGTCTTCTCAAACTTTTGTATTGACATAACATAAATGAAATTGCATAACTATGATAAGTCATCAAATATTTATATCTTATTTTTTTAATCCTAGTGCAATGACCTTAACCTATGGTGAAGTTATTTACATATTTTTGTATTATATAGCATTTAATTTATTTTTAATGTAAAGAAATAGATCAAATAAGTAAATTAAGACATGACTTTGTCTTTCTATGTCATTTCTGGATTTAATATACTCTTATAATTGGAATATTTTATCAAACATTGTTAATAAAATGTTGATGTGATAATAATAAAAAATTGGATTAAAAATTGCATCTAGTTAAATTTGAATGCCACATGTCATATAAATGAGTGGCAATAGCATACTTACTACAGATTAATATTATGTTATATTTTTATAATTTTCTCACGTAAAAAGTGACAAGAACACGGTATTTAACATACACAAAGAAAATTTTAGTAATGATTTTTACATGTAATTACGTAGAGTTCATATGTCACACTGCAGGTATATATTGATTGTGTAATCACTTATTTTTGCCACCATGCCACCATTTAAAATTTCCTGCCATACTTGACATCTCATTCTTAACATTTATTAAATATCTCTGATTGCTGAAACATGTCTTATATTCAACTAAAAGCTAGCTTTTTGTTAAATCAAAAACAAGCATGATTTATTACTTGATGTATTACTTGTCTAACTATATAAGTTATAAAAAATATTTTCTTTCATATTTACTAGGTATATGAGGATAATGATTTGTTCTATTTCTTCTACTATTCATTTTTCAAAAATTTGGGTTACAGCTTCATACATTGCATACTCTGAGAAATGTTTCAAGCTTTACTACTTAATTTATCTTTACATCTATTTAATTTAGAATATTAACTATGGAGATTATACAGACAAAAATAGTAGTGTTGTAATAAGTCCAGCATCTACACCATTATAAATTATCATTACTATTATCTTATAATAAGTAAATATACAAAACACCAGTAACCTAGAGTGGTAGGCAGAAAAATTACCCTAACCTAATCAGTCATTATCTCCCTGCTCTTTTCCCCCTTTATTTAGGGTTAGCATAACAGGTTTTCGGCTTCCAAATCAATCTATAATCCATCATTAAAACTAACTAATCAGTAATACCCATAAAATGAAACTATCGCAATTGCAAGATTATGATAATTATATATTTAATATAATATACTCACTGTGTCTTACGGTGAATGGTAGCTTATGGCGTACTCCATGTAATGGTATGGCTTACCTTAACAAATTTAAATGTAGATTCTGGCAACTTATTTCAGTTCTTGGTTAACAGAGGATGTAAGGGTAATGAAATAAATACCATAATTTTTAAAAAGCAATGTCAGCCTTAATACTTACATAAAGTTACAAAATCTCTGAATACTGTAAATGGTATTTGCTGTTTCTAATATTTTAGATCATAAATGCTTATTAGTCACCAATATAACAAAATTAAAAAGCAGTATAGCAATAACCTGACCCCTTTTACATTTGGAATCTAATAAGGTTTGCAAACTAAATTAAGGTTGCTATATCTGTGTACCTTAATAAGATGAATAAAATCATATTGTTAAATCACAATTAAGTTTTTGTGTGTTTTCTTGTAATAATAGTAGATATTTTTTCTAATATTTCTTTTTACCATCTCAACTAAGCTTGTACCATGAATCTTTGTCTATGTAAAGTTTCCAATACACATCACAAAACTGATGGGAGTTGTGTTATAGATGTCACTAACTGATTGTCAACTTTGTCAATTTATAATTGCACTAGGTGTATTATAAACTGTCTGCAAAATGTGAAGAGAATGAATCATTTACAAAAATAGGTTTGTTGAATTTACCACAATACATTTGATGTATATTTTCTTTGACTTTAATTAACTTTCTTAAACATTATTTTTACATACAACTATCATGCCCAACATATCTTATTTTTTATCTATAATCTTATCCTCCATTCTTACTTAAACTTTAGCATAACAATGTATTTCTGTTCAGAATTGGACAATGTGACTTAGACAGTTTATAAACTGACAAGACATTTCTTGTCATATCAAATTGTGTTCAGTTCACAACACTGATTTTAAAATGTGTCTAGTCGGATTATAAACTGACGAAGTTCACAATCAGTCAGTGACATATATATAAAGTTGCTAATAAAGATCACAATGTCTCAAAACTGATGGGAGTTGTGTTGTACAAACATATACTTGTGTGTATGCTTGCGCTTTCAGGGGTCAAAATTATATGTCAAATTTTACTTAACATTCTGTAGTGTGTCAACATAAACTTGACCCCTTGAATCACCAATGGTATGTTACGCAAGGGTTCAATCTAATTTGGTTTTCATAATTTAACAGTGTTTGCCCCAGATTTAGCTCAGCAACCTACTTGTGATTTATCAATTTGCATATTATCCAACGAAATAATTTAGGTCCTGATTAAATAACAGGTAGAGGGTATAAATTTATGCCATATCGTAGACTATGATAATATATTATAGCTATATAATGTACCTACTACCATTTTTTTTATTAGGTCAAAAAAACGGCAATGTAATCACAAAGTGCATATTGGTTTGAATGTATTTGTTTATATTATATTATATATCAGTTAAGTTCTCGACACAAGGACTTGGCATATCTTACTGTTTAAAAACCATTTGTGATAAAGTGTTAACTGCACATGTCAATGCTCCTTCAACTTTAACTTTACAATTTTAAGTTTATACTTACATTAGCATTGTTATTGTATTATACTATACAATAGTTATCATTTAGTAGTAATGATTTATTGGTCTATCTTCAAGTTATGTATTTCAACATAATCTTCATTTATTTATTTATTGAATAAATAAATAAAGTTTCCAAGTAGTAATTTTTCTTTTTTCTCACACGCTATGCTATTAACCACTAGCTGGTACCCGCGACTTCGTCCGCGTGGAATGAAATAAATAGTATTAATCACATCGCAGAATTTATAAAAGTTTATGATCATGTTTTTACAATAATTGGGTAAGATGCCATCAACTCAAGTGGAATTTATTCGTATCCGCCAGGCATCATGATAAATGTCCGCATTAATTGTTTCTAATATACATTTACAAATTAAAATATAAAAAATCAGTATATAAATTTTATATTCATATTACAAATAATTTAATTTTTTAATCTGTATAGGTGTTATTGATTGAAATTAAAATTCTAAAAATGGTCAAGTAGTAACGCACATGTTCAAGACAATTAACAATAATAAAAAAAAGGTGGCTGCATACAACCTCATAAGCTGGAGGACCAAAAAAATTTAGTTGTTGTCTAACTGTTGTTTTAAACTGTTTGTATATTTATTACATATTGTACACACTGTTTATATTTTGTCATGAGTGAATTTTAGACTGCGCGCGCACACGTTGTGGAAGTCTAGTTATTTAAACTAAAATTTTTAAGATGTTAAGTATTGTGACTTGTGAGCGGAAAAGATTAAATTTTTAATAGCAACAAAGACACCGGCGTCGTAACCGATACCGACACAGCCACCATCATCACCTCCAAAACCACCACCACATCACCACCAGCACCCCCACCGTTACCACCACCACCGCCACCTCACCACTATCACCAGCGCTAACCCCCACCATCACCATCGCCAACCCCCAAATATCGTCTAACGCGACTAAACAAGTTTGCACTTCAATAAAGTATGAAAGCAAAATGTTTATATCATTTTACTGCTTAAGGCAACCTTTATGACATTGCAGGTATCGGCACTTTCGATACGGCCACGCGTAATTTTTTTTCATAATTTCGGGGATTCTTAACTTTTTGAGCGGAACCCTAATTCTTTTGCTTTAGATTAAATTAGCCCATTTGAATCCTTACAATTTTACCTATCTTCCAGTAAAAGTCCTATCCAAATTGGGTCAGTCGTTTCAGAGAATAACCAGATAGACAGACAAAAATTTTGCAAATTGTATGTGTCTTATGATACCATATATACATCATGTTTACTGAGCATGAAAATTTTATTTTGATATTACATACAGACACTTCTTAATTAATTGATATAAATAATTCAATGTATTGATTGAATTTTCATGAATATTTTTTGGTTCTAGTTCAATGACCTTTTGATTTATAATGCATTTCGCATATATTTGCATGATGTGATTTCTAGATTCTTAATATAAATGCCCTTTTGACTGATATTTTTTTTAAATTA
Organism: Papilio glaucus; assembly: GCA_000931545.1. Classification (NCBI taxonomy): domain Eukaryota; kingdom Metazoa; phylum Arthropoda; class Insecta; order Lepidoptera; family Papilionidae; genus Papilio; species Papilio glaucus. The sequence goes on from JWHW01039048.1 coordinate 341,354, forward strand.
AACCTCACCATAATAACTATCACCACTTCATTTATCTTTTACTAATACCAATTTGTAGTTTGATAATCTGGAGATCTGGTTATCTAGTAACTTATCTCGATTACAACTAAGCTCTAGATTAAGGTAAATGATATAAATAGAGAATTTAAATTATTCATTGTTTTCAATAAACTGTGTATTGTTTGTCGAACCAATATATATTATCTGTGAAAATTAGACACATTTCACCTTCACATTAAGGAATGTATTCAAGGGAATAAGTAATTTTGTCTGATCACAAGTATTTTTATACAATAAATTGCCGTGCCTCACAGTTTACACACTCCTAAAAGTTGTATATAATGTATATCTACAATTGGAAATATATAAATAACTTTTTGCTATAAACTCTGTTAACTATTGTGTCAAATATTGTAGTCGATAATTTATCTAAAATATAAAAATATTGCCTTTTTTTGCAAATCAAATATTTTTTATGTAAACATTTTTGACAACTGTAAAAAAACTGTTATTTGAGACATTGTGTCTGTTACCTATGTATACCTAATTTCTGTACTCAAGTCTCTAATAAAAAATAATTAAATCAACTGTATATTTATCATATGTATATAGCACATCACATGAACAAAAGAAATCTTCAATGGAAAGAAACTGAACATATTGCATTTTATAATTTACCGTAAATGTACATTTGTATACAGATACAATGTTTGCGTTTTGTTCTAGCACTGGCAGCCTCCATTCGCCGTGGATGTGGACAGATTACGATTCACGCCTAGGTTACAACGGTTAAATGAATTAGAGGTATGTTGAGATAATGTATATCATATTTTTTAAATTAAAATTTAAATAATAAATTATATTGTGACTTGTTTTCCGATTAATACATGATTTAATTACTGATAATAATCTTATACTATGATGTTTTAAGTGGGTTTGTACGGTAATTTGTCTTCGTCTCTGTTATTTATTTATTTATTTATTTATTTATTTACAAAAATCAACAGCTTATATTACAAAAACTTAGTTGTATGAGGAGAACATTAAATTATCACTAAGCCATTACAGATTTACATTATTTATTACAAAACATATATTAAGTTTGTACTTCGCGCGCATGTGTGAGTGTGTGTGTGTATGTGTGCGTGTGTGTGTACGAGGATATGTAAATGAGTGAGTGTGTATGTTTCATAATATATTTTTGTGTGTGATTAATAGATTTATAAGAATGC
>JWHW01039048.1:345372-355900 GCA_000931545.1 Papilio glaucus
CATACACAAGGCACATACGTAACGGCCCTTAACATGCCCATTTTTGTACCAACCCTACGGTGATAAAAAGCGTTATCGTAATGTAGGTGGGGTGGGTTATAGTTATTGAAAATGAGAAGGTTAATAAGTCTTAGCAACTAAACACCTTATTAATAATTATTTTAGAATAAAAAAGCTCGTAAAATAATACAAGCGTTTTAATGAAGTTTTTACAGAATGAAACTATAATCATAGTCATTGTCATTAATTCAAAACCACGCCCTCCTTTGTTTTGTCGTACTGTTGTCTTATACATTTATATGTTTGTTAGTTGGCGAAGTATATGTGCCACGTGTGCGGACGCGGCGACGTGGAGGAGCAGATGTTGCTGTGCGACGGCTGCGACGACTCCTACCACACCTTCTGCCTCGTGCCGCCGCTCGCCGACGTGCCCAAGGGCGACTGGCGCTGCCCCGTCTGCCTCGCCGAGGAGGTCAGTCATATTTAAATAAATAAAGTCGTTGGAGACCAGAATACGTCCTAAACCTGACCAGTTTGTCTATGGCGAAAAACTTATTTTCTTTTTAAATTTATCTGAGGAGCCATTTCCACCTTCTAGTTTTTTTGCGACTTAACTTTCCTACAAAGGAGTTTGCAATGCATCTGTCACTACAGTCAGTCCAGGTCGTTCGGAATATTAATGATCACTTATAAAACTTTTTCACAATATTGTAAAGGTGTCGAAGCCGGCGGAGGCGTTCGGGTTCGAGCAGGCGACGCGCGAGTACACGCTGCAGCAGTTCGGCGAGATGGCCGACCAGTTCAAGTCCGACTACTTCAATATGCCCGTGCACGTTAGTTGAAACTTATAAAATAAATTAATACGAAACTAAATAAAACAAACAAATTACTCAATGAAACCTATAAACTTTTGTTGCAGATGGTACCTACGTCAACAGTGGAGCGCGAGTTCTGGCGCGTGGTGTCCTCCATCGACGAGGACGTGACGGTGGAGTACGGCGCCGACCTGCACTCCATGGACCATGGATCCGGTGAGCCCGTTCTTTCTTCACATGAATACCTTCCTACCTTCAATAAATACCTAGAAAACATTACAGGCACGTGTTACCCCCTCTAAGACAGGGCGATTGTTTTGTTTTGTAAACATTTTAAGCTCAAGAGCTAGCCCAGGAATTGATGTATATTACAAATCTTTACTAATGTTAAGAACAGGAAAGATTTGTAGTTTTGTATGTTTGTAACGAATTAACAGAAAAACTGCTGGACTAATTTCAAAAATTCTTTCAGCTATAGAAATATCTTCTATCAGCCAGTAACATTATATATATGTAACATATCTTATTAATCTATCTCGGGCGAAGCTGGGCCGAGTTGCTAGTTTTAGCTCAGGCTGAGTACTCATATAGTATTTATTCTAGTTTCTTAAAGTAAGCTTCAGCTTATGTTTTAATACAAAAAGTGTCACGTGACGCGACTTTAGGATGCGCGAGATTGCTGAATCTCGGCCCTAGCCAACTTTACCACAATACCGAAGTATATTGTAATATTTCGATATTGAAAGTAAAGATATCAGGTGCGATACCAGCACAGCTTTGATTGCCTGCCTTGCGGGGTAGTGCTGAATATGCCTATACTGCGAGAGCGACAGATAACGTCGTCGGTTCATGGAAACGTGCCTCGGTTTCAGCGCTGCAAGGTCTGAGCGCAGGTAAAAAGATGAGTATAATCAAAGGCTTGGATTCTTGAACAAGGGCCTAAAATGGATAATGTGCAGGAACCTCGCAGTGTTTGTGGCCATGAGTAATATTAAATAAGTCTTTTAGAATATGTCTTGGAACCAAAGATTTGAAAAACAAATAGTCGTTTGTTCTCAAGTACATGCTAACAAAAATTTGATCATTGTTGTTTGTATATCTCATGTGCCTGGTATACGTGTGCTAATAGTTTATCATATCTTAGGTTTCCCGACCAAATCGAGCGCACACCTGTACCCCGGCGAGCAACAGTACGCGGAGTCCAGCTGGAACCTCAACAACCTGCCCGTGCTCGAGGGCTCCGTGCTGGGACACATCAATGCCGACATATCTGGCATGAAGGTACTTTTCTATTCAACCTTTATCGTATTAAATAAACATGATAAATGACTCCTTCACCAGTGCAGGTTTAGAAAGAAACGGAAGCGCATGTAAGGCTGTTTAAAAGTTTCTAGAAATGATTTAAATGTTGTCAAAATTCATGTCCCGGCCACTATAATTTTCCCCTTAAACCCCTAATATGTAGTTTCTTTAATGTTAGTACATTTACTAATACGAGTTTTATTGTTTTAGGTCCCGTGGCTTTACGTGGGCATGTGCTTTGCCACATTCTGCTGGCACAACGAAGACCACTGGAGTTACTCCATTAACTACCTGCATTGGGGTGAACCAAAAACCTGGTACGGGGTTCCAGGGTCAAAAGCGGAGCAGTTCGAAGCGGCCATGAAGGCTGAGGCACCGGAGTTGTTTCAGCTGCAACCGGACTTGTTGCATCAACTCGTGACTATAATGAACCCGAATATACTCATGAAAGCCGGAGTGCCTGTCTATAGGTAATGTTTTCTTTGATAATTTTCCATATATAGGGGTATGTTTTTATTAGACAGTAATTTATGATATATTACATACTATGTTAGAAGAAAATAGTCGAAAGTTCTAGAAGGAAACTGTTAGTGCTATAAACTATGTCTAATGTATTTTAATAATACCGCAAAAGCAACATCTTGTTGCTGTGGTTCTAGTCAAACCAAAGAGTGATGAATTAAAATTTTAAAATGTATACTTTCTATTCAGAAGACTATTTAGAATTAATTTTAATTTAGGAAGAACCGCGTTGGCGATCAAAGAATATTCAGAGATTATTTAATAAAAATTATTATTGTAATACGTAACACAGTAATAAATAGATAAATAAGCAATAACTCCCGTCACCTGGAGTGGTGTGCAGAGTATAGATTCCCATATGAGCTAAGTCAATCTGAAGATTTCCAGACAATTTCATCACAACAGTGCGGCCGTTTCTATATAGTCTATAGGAAACATATATGCATACAAACGTACATATATAAACACAAACATCACTTTTTATGTATATAGATAACTGCCAGTTCCAATATTGACGTATTTACGAACGTGTTTAGAACGGACCAGCACGCGGGCGAGTTCGTGATCACGTTCCCGCGCGCCTACCACGCCGGCTTCAACCAGGGGTATAACTTCGCCGAGGCCGTCAACTTCACGCCCGCAGACTGGGTGAGTTGATATAAGTTATTTATGAGACCCTTATTGTTCCATAGAGGCTTTATAATTGCCTACATGAGTTAGTTTAAATAGAAAGCCATCATTTAGTACTTTTACGAGATATTTTCTTGAGTTATTGTCTTATATAACTTGAGGTTATGTGATCTAAGCATTGTTAGCACTACCAGTCCATTATAAAGTATGTTTAGAAACAATGCATCATATTAGGACGGCAACACTGACGCCGGTAACTTGTTCCAGTTATTTGCTGCACGCATATAAACGGCTTCGTTCAAATGCGCTGTCTCTCTACTATCTACTACAAAAGAATGGTAACCGGCAGTGTTTCTATGCGTCCGAAGATGGATTGGAGATGGTAGAATCACATTAATGGAATTCTAGTATACTCTCCCCGAATGATTTAAGTATAACACTAAACAGAGGTTACTCGAGGCGTATGCTCGAGACTGTTCTACAATGAATCCATAACTGCGAGTTAATATTTTGAAGAGCTCGCTTAAGTGTGTAACAGTTGGCCTTATACGAAGAAACCTATTATAAATTTTATATTTGATGTATTTTTATAGCATGTTTGAGAAAATTATATAAAGAAACTGCATTCTGTTAAAGATAATCTTTAAATTAAATCTATTCCGTAAAACAGGTTCTTAAGTTGTTGATATAAATAGTTATTTTTTTGCAGCAGTACGAATTCCTTGTTAAGGAAGGTCGTTTGTTATATACACATACATCAATTTAATGTTTATAATTACCATGTGTATTAAAATACAAAAATATATCATAATATCCGTGAACAATGTTTATAAAGAAACAACTCATACAGAGTTATGCTCGGATTAAACCTAGGTAACATTTGCAACCTTTACCGGTGATCTTGTGGGAGGCCTGACTTTTTTATATTGTGGGGTGGGGGAATCTTTAACAAAGTATGTTGCCGTCTTCTCGTGATCGCTTTGCAGGGCGACCCCGACCATAAACGCCAATAACCCCACGAGCCTATCCTATCTACCTATCTACTCTGCATCAGTTGTTACAGTAGTTATAATAAAATTACACCCTGTATCAGCTGAAAATGGGTCGCGAGTGCATCGCTCACTACTCGACGCTGCGGCGGTACTGCGTGTTCTCGCACGACGAGCTCGTGTGCAAGATGGCGCTGGAGGCGGACGCGCTCAGCCTTACGGTCGCGCTCGCCGCCTACCGCGACATGCGGACCATGCTGCACGACGAGAGGAAGCTGCGCAAAGGATTGTTGGATTGGGTGAGTGTCCTTCGCAATCAAATGTATTGCAGTGTATACCTCCTAAGCAATTCGTAGGTAGTGCTGGCGGAGGGTGGACAGTGGCATACTGTCGGCCGCGAAGTAAGGACGTGGTGCATAGCTACTACTGATATTTATATATTCTTATTGATCGCACAGTGATTTCCATTAGACCACAACTTGTTAAGCTAGTTTCTTATGCACATACAGCAAAGAAAATAATGATATTAAAATATTTTTTTGTTTCTATGTGTACGTAATGTGTTGCGCAGGGTGTGACGGAGGCAGAGCGCGAGGCGTTCGAGCTGCTGCCGGACGACGAGAGACAGTGCCAGCTGTGCAAGACGACGTGCTTCTTGTCGTGCGTGACGTGCTCGTGCACCGCGCACGTCGCCTGCCTGCGCCACTACGCGCAGCTCTGCGCGTGCCCGCCCGCCGCGCACAAGCTCAGGCGAGTATCAGTGACACAACAGCATCATACTCACATTTCGAATCCAGATACATATTACAAACAGTGGGTCGTGCCTATACAACATAGGCGTAAAGCTTTTATGTATCCACTTTACATGTTTAATAACTTGTGATTGTTGAAGGATAATGGTGGTCATATAAAATCAGGTGACCGGCTAGCTCGTTTGCCTTATTTTATATTCAGATCCACATAGCTTTGATAAAATACTTTTTTTATAAACACATGAGCTTGTCTTCCACTTGATTGAAACTGTGTTGTTCAAAACAAAAAAAATAGTTTTCTTTCCGTATTAGAGTGTGATTGTTCCGCAGGTATCGCTACACGCTAGACGAGCTGCCGGCGATGCTGGAGAAGTTGAAGAAGAAGTCGGAGCTGTTCCGCGAGTGGGCGGAGGCGGTGCAGAACGCGCTCGACCCCGACACGCCCAAGACCTGCGACCTCGACGGACTCAGGGCACATCTGCGACGCGCGCACGAGCTTAAGGTTCATTTTATTAATTATTTGATGCCTAAAGATTATATTAAAGGATCCCTTGAAGTGTTGCCTTGTTTAAAGTCGCTAATGTGATAGAGAGAGACAGTGAGATTTAAAATGTCTTAATGTGTCAAAACTAGCAAAAAAAACTGATTACATTAATATATTTTAAGTAAGTAACTTTATGTACCCTTAACCATTAGATTATTGGCGCTTCTGCTTCAGAACATATGTATTGGCATATCGATAAATAAATATATCTTAATATGTCATGTCAACAGATGCACAAAACGGAGCTAGTGCGAGCGCTAGAGACGGCCATAGAGGACGCCGAGAAATGCGCGTCGGTCATCCAGCAGTTGGATCTGAACAAGATGCGGACGCGCACCCGACACCACGACCCCAAGTACCGGCTCACTATACACGAGCTGACGCTCTTCGCCGCGGAAATAGACGGCCTGGCCTGCGTGCTGCCGGAAGGTGAGCGATGAGCTCCTGTCTAACTCTTGGGAACTGTTGCTTGAACGAATGGCCCCGTTTAACGGGGACGTACCTCGAATACCCACATAATTAGTGCACATACCTTTACTTGATAAGTTGTCTGGCTTTTCAGTTCGTTTGTTTTCTGACAATGTAACATATTTAGTGTTGGAATAACAATCGATAAAATATGTTCCCAGGTTCGGCCGTTAAAGAAGTGTTAAGGCAGACGGAGGAGTTCGAAGATCGAGCGACGGACTTGCTCAGCAAGGATTTGGATGAAGTGGACGCTGCCACCGTTCGGGAGCTTGAGGAGGTTTGTACAGTATAAATTGCGAGTTCTCAAATCTTTAATCGTATCTGTTATCGTTTAAGCTATGACCCTATCTCTATTTTTTTAAGGTCTCACAAGTGACACCTACACTTGTGTCTGTTGGGTAAATTTGTGGACGGTTAACGATGTGCAGCGAAGAGTTATGTGATCTATGTGTTTTAATTTCCAGGTGGTGGAGCTGGGCTCCCGACTGTGTATAGTGCTGCCGCAGCTGAGCGCGCTGCAGGGCCGGCTGCATCAGGCGCGCTGGCTGGACGAGGTGCGCGCGCTGCGCGAGGACTGCGCCGCGCTCACCCCGCCCGTGCTCGAGCGACTCCTGAGGGACGCTGACAGCGTGCTACCGCATCGCAGGGTCGAACAGGAGAGAGCGGCGTTGTATAAGTTAAGAGGTGAGTATAAAATTTTTAGAATTAAATATTTGCAATCAAACCACGGTCGCCTATCTTAAGACCATAGTATTCTCATAATTGTTCTTGATGATACTTAACTAATAAAAACAACAAATTACTGCTTGTATGTAACCTTTAACTCTAGAAACTCTACATCTCAATAAAAAATAGGGCTTGACCGTTTCGTGATTGCCCCACCAATTTCTCATGGGATTGAATGTTATGACTGAGTGTGTTAAACTATTCATTTTATTTTAACTTATATTCTGGTACTTTTAATTTCAAAATTTGATATCGCAGCCCAAGTGGAGGAATGGGAGCAGCGGGCGCAGGCAGTGCTGACGGAGGGCCGCGCGGAGGGGAGCAGCGGGGAGGGCGGCGGCGCGCACACCAGCCTGGCCGAGCTGGACGCGTTGCTGGCGGACGGCGATGACATCGAGGCCGCGTTACCATCACACCACGCGCTGCACCAGGCGGTCGCGCACGCACGCGATTGGTTATCTAAGGTAACACCATCATCACTGCTGCGACTAGTGTTGTGTCTACCACTGCAAGTAGTTAATTTAATGTGCCTTTGTTTTAGTAAGACAATTATAAAGCTACAGTAACGTAATGTGGTGTTTGTAGGTGGAGGAGATGCAGTCGAAGGACCTGTACCCATACATGCACAGCGTGGAGGCGCTGGTGCGGCGCGGCGCGCAGATCCCGCTTGCGTTATACGAGAAGGAGCAGCTGGCCGCCGCCTTGCACTCCGCCAGGGAGTGGAAGCGCGGCGCCGCCGACATGTTCCTTAAAAAGGTATCGTTTTGCCATTCATTTATATATTTTATTACTAAATCGTTTTTATTTACAAAAACAAAACGCATGCTATTGTTAATTGACCACTCTACAACTAACGAGTTCTAGACGCATTTGTGATGAAAAGAACAGTTAAGAAAATAAGGAAAAGATGAAAAGAAAGGGGTGCAACTACAGTTTGAGCTTATTTTCAATATATTCCTTAATTTCCAGAACTGGCCATACACCCTTTTAGAAGCGCTGTCGCCGCGCTCGGAACACACGAGCGCATCTCGGAAACGCGCGCGCGACACCGCGGAGGCCGGCGCCTTCCTGCAGCACTTCAGCGAGGACGCCACGCCCACAGAGATCGTGGCCGCCTTCAAGCAGGCCGAGCACAAGGAACTCACCGCTATTAAAGAGCTTAGGTAAGTGTTAATGTGTTAGCGGAAATTAGAAATTGTTTACATCAACTTTTCAACTAAAAAGCTACATATGTATGTTCTACTGAAAATGTATGGAATTTCGTATAACTTATTAACTTATGCTTTATGTAAATTTTCTACAGTTTAGTAGAATATGGAAAGCTAAACTTATACCCGACTATTTCAAACTCCGGCTTTATATTACAAAATGAGATATGAGTAAGAGGCGTAGAAGGCATTTTTTGCATAAAAAGGCCTTCTAAAAGATGGGTGAAATCATATCACTGATAAATGTACCGTAAATATTTGTTATCCAGGTCTCGGAATATGCGCAAGGAAGTCCGCGCCGCGCCGACCGCCGGGGTGACGTTCTGCCTGTGCCAGAAACGACAGTACGGCGTCATGTCGCAGTGCGAACTATGCAAAGATTGGTTTCATGGTAAGACTCTTATACCTGTCATAGTAAACACAAATTTAAATGATGAAGAAAACGTTATCTTATGAATAAATTTCAAAAAATCTAAATTGTTTAGAATAAGTCACAGGGTGAATTTATATTACTTCCTTTTTGTATTTTTCTATCTTATTGTTTAGACATTTATCTAGCCAAGCCAAGTTCTTTTATATAACACAAAGTTAAAGCATAGTGCTAAGTTTATAAAAAATGTGTGTAATAGTAACTAGGTCCTGTTCTTGGAAGAAACTTCAAAATATTGAAAACACTGTTTTACATATTTTGTTTACATAACATTTTTTTATAAAGGAAGTGTGCAAAGTCTGTATATAATATAGTTAATACAAATAGCCTACATTGCTACATCAACATGATTTTTATAAATCGATTGTCTTTATATCGATATAGCGTCGTGCGTGACGTCGACGTCGGAGGAGCGCGAGGAGTCGCCCGAGCGGGCGGAGCCGCCGCCGACCGCCGAGCAGAAGTTCCTCTGCCCCGACTGCACGCGCACCAAGCGGCCCCGCCTGCACCGCATACTGGCGCTGCTTGTGAGACACCATTTACATTATTACAACCTTTCATATAAAACAACCTATACGGGTGTTATTAAAAAAAAATTGACGGTCATGTGTAACGCTAGATGATGGCTGGTGTTGCCAACGAATATAGTCACAACACAACAATGTGGCGAACGAGCAAGTGGGTCACCAAATATTAAGTGCCCGCTACCCATACGCATCTGTAATAAGAAAATGATTCGCAGGGAAGTGGACTGAAATTAGGAATCCGGCATCTCACTCCTCAAACGAAACACAGAAATACTAGGAGCATTTCTGTGTTCACGCCTGTCTTCTGTGAGGTCGTGGTATTTCACCGGTCGAGCCGGCCCATTTGTGCAATTGATGTTACGTGCTCTACCACTGTTAAGCAAGTATAAAGCTCCTTCTAGAAATCCTTCGATAAGATATCGACTCAAACATATAATATTTATATTCCAAATATTATAAGAAAGGTATTATAAGTGATAGGCTGCAGAATCGGCAAACAATTGAGACTTGGTCTTAATGTTTGTGCGTGTTTCAGGTGTGGCTACAGAAGCTGCCGGTGCGGCTGGCGGAAGGCGAGGCGCTGCAGTGTGTGACGGAGCGCGCGATGGCGTGGCAGGACTCGGCGCGCGCGCTGCTCACCGCGCTCCCCCATCAACACCACCACCAGCATCACCTGCTTCACCCTGAACATAGGAAAGACAGCATTGCACACTCGCATGCATCCAGGTAACATATAACATCTTCTGTTACTGATACTTACCATACAATGTTCATTCAATATTTCCTATCTTACACATAAAATACCTTGTGGAATGATCAGCTTCCAGCAGTATTTCCAAACCAATGCGGCTGAGATTCCTTAAAGAAGAGAGCGTACTCCTTCTTCAAATGCAGGCAACGCATCTGCAGTTCCTCTCGTGTAGAATATGTTCATTGGATTCGCCGGATCCACTTAACGTCAGGCATTTGCCCCCTTATTTTATAAGAGTAAAGTGGTTTTCACTAAACATGTTCATAAACAGCTTTTTAATGGAGGTAGAAAGCAAACCCATAGATATCTGCAACTTTCAGATGAGGTGCAGAAACTTGAACAGCCTTTAAGTAGCCCAGAGATAAGATTTATAAAGGAAAAGAAGACAAGAAGGAAATGTAAAAGAGAAGAGGAAAGGAGACTCTGAATAGTTGATACAAAATTATATGGGGCTGGGGCTATAGTCCCTAAAATGGTACTTCTAATTTTTCTTTATTCAGAAATTATAACATGTCTGCAATTTTCAATTCTGCCTAAACATTAATGTTTATAATATTATAGATTATACACATATTATAGATAATACCATAACATCCGATCAAATTGCTCAATGTTAGCAACAAACATAACATATTACAATGAATCGTGTTCAGGTCATCGGCGAGCGTGGAGCACGCGTACAGCGCCACGCCGCGGTCACCTAGCGCGCGGGTCACGCCCGGCCTACTCCAGAAGTTGGAAGACCTTATGCTGGAAGGAGATTTACTTGAGGTACGGTTGAAAATAACTTGTTTGGAGTTCTGAGATGCAAAACTCGGTCATAAGCTATAATTGTAATTCTTATGTGAGAACACTTCAGATTTT
>JWHW01039048.1:368595-389451 GCA_000931545.1 Papilio glaucus
TCTAAATTTGTTCATAACAATTGTTAAAAGAGTGAAAGAGAACTTATATCGATCAGGTTAGTGGCATACTAATACAAAGAACTCGTAACCGACGAGCATGTATGCGTATGGATATAGAAGAGAGAGGTGCGCCAGGATCGTACCAAAATGAAATTCGTGATCTCTGCTGGTAGTCAGAGGGATACCTCTCAGAAAGATTACGAGCGTAAGTGCATATTTATTTATTTAATTACTTTTGTCTACCTCAAATAAATAACTTCTTTTATAATTTGTGTTTATTGCGTACTAATCTTATCTACAGGATATAGCGAATATCGGATTATATTAAACAAAGAAATCGTTTCTGTATTATTTAATGTTGTATTTGATATTTAAGTACATATAAATAACGGACCCCCTAGCAGGGAGAACCATTTCCTAATATCGACGTTTTCAACCACTGTCAGTTATGATTTGGACAATTACTCTTAGAAATATCCTGATAAGACACAAGGTGGATCGAGAAGAAGAGGGTATTCTGTTGACTGCCGATGGCGTAAAGCATATTCAAGGTAATGGACTTGTGTGTTCAGTGAAATTTATGAATTGGAAGTCTTAGTTAAGAAGTCTTAGATAATGTTAATTTTATTTTAGGGCGTGTACGATATTTGTAAATAATTATATCTAACATGTAATTTAATTATATGCCGACTTGGGCTACGGCGACTGCTTCTATCTTCTATTCTCCCTTATTTATGGAGCGTTGACAGCATACTCAAGTACGGCTGATGTAGTCAATTTTGACGGTGAAGGTATGTGAGCACTTTACACATGTAAGGATACCATTTTCATAGTTGTAACTTATGTTAGCTGGTGCTCTGCTCTTAATTTGGTCCCCTTCAGATATTAGGATCACTACTATGAAAACTCTTTTCCTTTTTGATTTCCAATTACAACACATGGTTATAGTATTTTCAACAGAAAAACAAAGGTCTATTAGAATTTTATATAGAATTGATATACATATGGCGTTGCCAGAAAGTAGAATCTTATGTTGGGTTCTGCACTCGACAACACGAAATCGTATGAAATTTGTCCCTTTGTCGTTATAGACTGTGTAGACTTATAATTCCCTATTAATTACGTGTTACTGGCAAAATGTAATTACAAAACGTGACTTGTCGTTGTCATTTTGTAGATTAATAAGTACTATTAATTTAGCGAATTTTATTTTTATATTCCAACAAAAAATAAATAACAATAAGAAATAAATTATTAGTATAACTTGCTTCCACAAGCACTCGCTTACAAGTGCCTCCTAGCCAGATCTCCCAATGAAGCTGCATCACGATCAAATTTTATAAGTATTTATGTCTATTCTTTCTCTCGAAGTGTTTCAACTTCACTTATTTTGCTGTCTCCTATACTATTGACATCATTTATGTTAGTCGCTTCTAACACATCACCTTCTATATCTACTTTAGCTTTCTGTTTTACACCTTTAAGTTCGTCCTCAATTTCTTGTAATGTCTTGCCTTTTGTCTCCGGCAAGAGATACCATATCACAATCAAGTTATACGTTAATACTGCGGCGTAAACTAAATATGTTCCGTGTAAATATATTGAAGCTACAAGCCCTGGAAATGTTTTAAGAGTCACGAAGATAAATGCAGCAATAGAGACGACACTGATGCTACCTCCTAAGCCTTTGTACTCCAGGGGGAACACTTCCCCAGCGATTACGTTAGGCAATGGCACCATGCCCGTGGCCACTGAGAAGAATTGCAGATTGATTAGAAGTGCCGGTATCCATACGGCATCATAAGGGAGCATACTGTTGTCCTTTAAGTAAACATAGCCTGCTATAGCGATGTGACTTATCACGCAAAGTCCACCCGTGAGGAACATCATGGTTCTTCTTTTCATTTTGTCGATTATGTAAACGGCAACTGTATTCGATAGTAACCTTTGTGCATCCAAAGCGACCATCCAGAAGTGTGCGTTGGCCTCAGGACCCATGATTAATCGGATAATTGTAGTGGAATAGGCGGCCATAGTGGTTCCACCTGCGAACTGCATCATAGCGTTAGCGTGGACCATTAATACGATCGGAATTATGAACTCTCTCTTTTTGACGACATCTATTATTCCATTCACTGTGATTTTCTTTTTGGAATTTAATTCTTTTTCTGCAACAAGTTTGGATTGTATCATTTTTTCCAATTCCTCGTCTTCTTCATCTCCTCTTAGCCATCTAAAAACTTTTTTACATTCGTCGTACTTTCCGTTAGCCGCTAACCAGCTCGGTGATTCGGGAGAGTACAGAGTCATCAGTAGACTGGCGATCGAGAAGGCAACGCAGATCATACCAGTTTTTCTCCAGCTGATCAAAGATCCGACGAGGTGTACGAAGAATATACCGAATGCTTGCGCCCAAGAGATTGACATCAGGAAAGCACCTCGATTTTTAGGGCTAGTGTACTCGCCAACGAGCACAGACCCCAATGGTAGAATCATTCCGAACGACACTCCTTGCAGAATTCTTCCGATTAATAACGCCTGGAATTAATAGAAAATATTTTTCATGTCTTTTACACCTTACACGCATTTGTTAATAAAGTTAGTAAAATGTTTTTTATTATCGGTATGCTATTCGCGTTGATACATAATAAATTAAAAGGCTTCGATAAGTTAAGAAACCATAAAGATAACTCATAAAAATACTATGGATGAAAATATATATATTTTCTCAGCTATATGTATATATTAATTTATCGACAGATATCTATATTTTTTACTTTATTTAATCTTTTGTAATAAATAAAATAGTACGGCCAGTTGTGCATTTATCACTTAGGTTTATTTCGAATCTTACTGAAGTCTGAACTGACTGAAAATTCAAGTCCTGAGTGACGCTGACGTAGCTATTAAAATAATATGGCTTAACGGTTTGGACCATGTTAAAAGGATGAATAAAATGAGGAAGATATTAAGAGCACGTGGCCGATGAACGAGAAGCGTGAGGAGTCCAATACCATGCCAAATTCATGATCACCATCTATCGTCTTTGATTATGCATGAGGTTTTTTTATCTTATGGATAATGACTTGCCTATATGTATGGATGTTGAAGAAGCGAAAGAGGTATGCCAGTATCGCGCCAAATTGAAATCCTTAATCCATGGCTACCCCTTTGGTTTACGGACGTGAACGCATATAGTATAATAATTATTTTCTCCCTTCTTTTATATAATAGAAGTTGTTTAACAATATTTTGCATGGGCATTACCTCAAAGCTATGAGCAAATATGGTAGCGATCCATCCTGCGAGGATGGG
Organism: Papilio glaucus; assembly: GCA_000931545.1. Lineage (NCBI taxonomy): Eukaryota > Metazoa > Arthropoda > Insecta > Lepidoptera > Papilionidae > Papilio > Papilio glaucus. The sequence goes on from JWHW01039048.1 coordinate 371,911, forward strand.
CAGCGTGACGACGAAGTGCGCCGCCTTCCTGCCCAGCCGTTCCATCAGGGGCGGCGTAATGAAGTTTCCCACCAAGATTGTAATTCCAAGAACAGACGCTGCAGACAAACATATCAACATGTTACCAGCTAGAACAGACATGCGGACAGCAAGAAAGATGGTAATAACAGTAACAATAACTGATGAGCATGTACATATTTTGAGGTAGATGGAGCGAAAGAGATGCGCTCAGTGCCCAATAGAAATTTATAAAGTCTGACTACCTTTCTGCGTTACAGGCGTGAGTGTTTATTACTCTGCTAGTGTACGTTTAACACAATTTTGTTTGTTAGTTTTGTGATGAATGAATGCTTGACCAAGTCCCACCTACACTGGAAGTTTTTAGCATGGTCCTATTCTCTCTTCGCCTCTCCACATTATTTCTTGGGTACGGTCCACGACAATCTATAAATACTGATGTCATCTAATAGTTTCAAGTCGGTCTTTACCTTCATTTCAGATTTCAAGATTCATTAATATCTTTGAAATTCTTTTACCAGTAACATTAGAAATTGAAATTCGGTTACCAGAAACAATAGACTTAAAATCAGTTCCAATCGAGAAAAACTTGAGGATTATCAAAAAGAAAAGCTTATCTCATCATGCGAATCAAATGTGCGTAGACAAATTATCTAAAAATATTATGGAACGTTTGGCCTTGATGTGCAGCGGTGTTGTGTAATGTCAGATATTCTATTTGTACTTATCTTTAAGATTAAATCTGGTAATTTACGTCATATTGCGATTTCTTTTAGATTAAATATTGATATTATAAGACGGTGTTTATCACATGACATCCTAGATCTGCTTCAATTTTTATCATCACGTTTTCTTCAAGTAAGAACTTGACAAAACAATTAGAATTCTAATTGTTTATCAAATCACACTTTACTGCACACGAATTCTTCGAATAACTTCAGGTGGGATCTTTGTTAACAAATATCAGTAGTTCAATGTGTGCGCTACGATCTGTCGTCATCAGTTGAGTGTTTTGTGTTCATAGACCACTTACAAAACTCTAACCGCAGTGCAAGGGTTTTATCTGGCGCTGGTTTTAAATCCATTGTATGTATCTGTTATGTTGTACCTTTTTTAATATTATATAACAGTCAAGAGGATAAATTTTGATACTTACGTTTCGACAGGAAAAAAAACCAATTCAAAAATGTACCTATCCATGATCCTTGCTCGTCTGTGAGCGTGATCTGTGCCCCAGGCTGCTTCAGCTGGGGCAGCAGGACCGCCGGGTAGCCGATGATGCAGCCATGGCCCGCAATGTTGCTACAAACTGCTGCTGTCACAAAACACTGCAAATAAGATATTGATTTTGCAACGAATATAGATTTCTGTATAGGTAATTTGTAAATAGTACTCACGCTCGTAACCCAGAAGGGTAAGCAGACGGCAGTTTACGGATTTCTATCAGATCTGTCGCTTCTTTTACATTTATACATCTACATATATATGCACTTCGGTTATTTGCACTTTTAGTACAGTCTTTACTTATACTATATTATAAATCTGCTCTTTAAGTTCGATTAGGACGCCCTCTACTCACACTGACGCTTCACTTACCAACATAAATTTGTCTTGTCACTCTTCATACGTCCTTTCAACATGCCCGACCCACCGAACCATACCTTTCGCAGTTTTAGTCAGATCGTTCTCTTATAAGCCGCACTTTGCTTGTAGTGCTTTTTGATTTATATTTGAAATATTATGTCTTCGAACGAAGAGAGAGAGTCTGATCATTTTATCTGGAGTATTCCAAATTTAAAGTTTTATTTTAATATCTTTTAAATGTTATCAATTGCAACGTGTAATGGGTATTAGATATAAAGAATGACCTATAGGAGAAGTATACTAGTACTTTGACTTTACGTAGACTCTAAACCTAATTAAAAAAAAATCTAATAACTCACTTGTTTGAGGAATGGCGACGCCTTTCTCTTCGTGGAAGACATTGTTTGTGTTGGATGAGCTGCTCTGCCATTCGGTGTAGATAGATCACCGTTACTTTACACAATTGTTATGAATTTAGAAACTATCACTTCTATTGTCTTTGTTGTGGACTATCGCATTTATTTATCTTGCAATGCGTCTTTAAGGGTATAATTACGTTTATACAAGGAAAACTGTATTTGTCTACATTTGACTATGGCGTCTACTTCAGAAGTAACTCCATCAGAAGCACTCGAAGATAAGGCTGGGTGATAACGTACTTGGTGTTTTATCACGTTATCTTCGTTCAGTGCACGTTCATAGCTCAATATGTAAATTTGTTGGTAATATTTCTGAAGTAATTGGAGAAGTGCCATCATTTCAGTTTACATTATTAATAGCACTAACCTCCTCACCTACCATTATTCAATGATGAGTAATGACGTTGATATTATAAACGTGAAGTTAACCTACTTGTGGGATTTTCAAATTTTGGATCCGATAAAATTGTCACCAGAATTATAATAGAGCTAGTGGCAGCTGATGCACGAATAAGCAGTGAAGAAGTAACACAAGCTCACCCTCCCACCCCTTTCCTATCAATTCCTGCGCCTTATCCTCTCTTTCCGGTCGGCAACGCATCCTCAACTCAATTGCAATAAATAAATTTGTTATTTGATCAAACGATATCTTGCAAGTGTTTGAAAATCTTGGTCTCAAGTTAGATATTGTATTTATTTTAACTTTTAAAATATGCAAACAGAAGAATTATTTTATATTTGAGTGCACGACTACTGCTCCTGCGAACTGAGAACCAACTCTTAATTAAAACAACGATAACGGACTAATTGTTACGCAAGTTCGATGACATTAAAATATATTTTTTTAAATTTTGTGTTCATATAAACACTCCATCGAATATCTTAACAAAAATATGAGGTTAGGGAGTACCTTGAGAGGTCCATGGATAGATGCCTAACCGAGACACAGCTCATGTGATCTGTCTTACCGTGGGTTTCCATTGGCGTATAAACCTGTCGCGATGAACAAGGTTTCTCACAAAAAAACTGAGATGACAACATTAATTATGTTTTGTATGAATGTTTTCGGCATTTTAAACCCACGGTTAGACCGAGTAGCACTAAGTGATATCGTGACAGGCTCAATCTCCTGACACGTTTAGAATTAAATACGTTTAATGAAATACTTTTTTTATAATTCTCTAATCGTCTTCATTAGTATTTATACATGTTTTACGACGAAGTCTGCTTTCAGGCGGCAAGGCTGATAATTACGTTATTTTGCATTCGTGCTGTAAGTAGGTAATTCAAAAAAGGAATTAATTCAATCGACTTAGTTTTATAATTCCTATTTTTTTTAAATCAAGAAGGTGGCAATGGAGCTAACGGGTCACCTGATGCTAAGTGACCGCTACCCATAGACATCCGCAACAAGAAAATTTTATAGCATTTAATTTTATACTTCCTTGTCCTATTCAACCCTTCCACTGTTCATTCCTCTTCCCGTTCCCATCCTATCCTTTGTAGGTAATGATGGAAAGGGGAAGAGGACTGACACCGGGTCTCTCGCACCTCACTCATTGGATGAAACACATAACTATAAAATACTCCTACTTCGCGCCTGTCTTCTGTCGAGCCGCTGTTGATTTCTCAAATCATCAAATCAAAAGCAAATTTATTAAAAAAAAACATGAAATAACAAAGCATGAATGATGAATATTGTCAGTAGTTTTGAGTAGATATATGTATATCTTTAAAGCTTCACATAATATGTATGTCAAGTTTCTAGTTAAACATTTTTTTATTTACTAGCGTTTTTTTCTCTATTAATGTTGTCGAATGCTAAGAGCACTTACTGTAACAATGTACGCCACTAGATGAGCTTTACGCACGCTTTACGCTACTTCTATGGTTATCAGTCTAATGTGACGTTGTCATGCCACTAGAGATAGCGTAAGATATAGTTTTGTTGTATGTGTCAGCAACTCATGTTACCGGTTAATAAATATGTTGCAATTTTAAATAAACACATCGCTTAATTTATTTCTATCGGCCTTTAAATAGGAATGATTCCCTTTTTTATTTATGTTCCTAGATAGATCTAGATCCTTGATAGTCATCATTCTCCTGCCCTGTGAAGGCAGCACAACGTTCCCTTCTTCCATCCCTTTCTATCGATCTACAATCCATCCCTTTCTTAGGTCTTCTTCATACATTTTTTCTACATTTTGTCTGATTAGTGAGATACCGGAGGCCTAATCCTAGTCCTCTTCTCCATCCCATACTTTGCTAATAATCGATGCGAAGTGGAAGATTACTGGATAGTGGAGGAGATGAACACGAAAGAGAAATAACCATTTTCTATTTATCCTCTGCTCTATCCATTAAAGGTAGGCATCGCATTTGCAACTCATCAGCTTGTTGCAGATGGCTATGGGTAGCGATCACCTTCTACTTAAATCTATCACTGGTGTTGCATGTAATAATGTGTAATACCTTTTTAGATTAATTAATATAAAACGTCACGAAATTTTAACTTCAAAAAGAAACAAAATTGGTCGATAAGTTTGTTAAATCTCATATCAGTGATTCACAATGACCAAATGATATAAATAATTTAAGCTGCTGTCTTAATGATTAAAACAAAGAACTTGGTTCATTAACCTCAAAAACGTGGTATTAACAAAGAAAATAATTTAGTTAAGTTTATCAATACCGGTTGTTGCTAAAAATTATTGCAATGCGTTTATCTTTGTATGTTTTATTTTCATATATCATGCTTACTACTGTTGTCTTTTGTATTTTTTATCTGTCGGGACATATTGTTATCAATCCACGAAAGCCGTACCTATTATTATGAGAACAATTAACAAGGCAATTAATATTAATAGTCATGATGGCGATATTTAATATAGCAGGGAATTATTAAAACTTGATAATAATGTTTAAATGTTTATCGTTCATTAGCGCCATCTGTTGCGCCGCTTTTGCAACTTTTCCCTCGAAACGAAAAAAAACAGTGATGTTCCTGCATGTACAATAGTTAATACTCTGCCTGCCCCAAGACGAACTACTCCAAATATTATAATGAACTTATTCTGTTATTTTTTGTCCCAAGTTCAAAGTGATACAATTTCTAAGTCCGAGATAAATAGACGTTACTGAGACGTTCTAAGCATGACATTCGTGTACACGGTACTTTATCATTTACTTTCGGAGAAAGTCAACCTCTGGCTTAGCATTAGTATCGATTTTGACGTCTCGGCTTGACAGTGTCTTGTTGTCAGTTGTCAGTGCTTTAAGAACGTTCAAATTTATATTTTACTAGCAGTTGCCCGCGGCGTCGCACGCACTACTTTGTTATTTTCCACATAACAAACACAGTAATTACATATTACTTTTTTTTTAAAATATCAACCATCCTCGAATCCCCTTGAACTCACACAAAAAATTTCATCAAAATCGGTTTAGCCGTCTAGAAGGAGTTCAGTGAAATACACACGCACACATAAAATATAAATATTGAATAAAGATTGTGGAGAGAGAAATTTATTTATACATTAAAATGTACATAATTATTTATGTGGTCGATTATTTGATCCGATTAATTATGAAACCTTCAGTATCCCCAATATAAAAAAAGAACTGTGGCTCGTGCTAACGTTGATTTTACTCGTAGTTTCAGAATGAATACTTTTAACTCATGCTTAGCAACGACCATTTATCTCGGCATAAGTGTTTCTAACGCACAGGTTTTAGTTGCATTCGACGAAGCAACTACCCAATTGTTAACGATAACACGAACACAAACATTTTAAAATAATTCACTTTACAACAACAATTTGCACATCAAAAAGTGAAAGACAGATATTAAGCCACTGACGCACATCACTATAAACACATCGTTCAAACAAAGTAATTAATTATATTTAAATTGAACACAACAGTAAGCAAGATACAAGCTGTGCACACACATCACAGGCAGCCATAACAGCTGCTAACTTAATACTAACTTACTACTTGGAAGGAGGAAATTATTTTTTGCAACATTATACCCTTGACCGGTTCTTTCATTGTTAACGTAGATGTGACGTCAGAGAACATGTCACACGACCAGCGAGCGATGACCTCTCGTCAGGTGTGACGTTGAAATTTCAATAATTGTTTGATATTTAATAGCACTGGTCCGACGACTTGTCTTTTAGTAGTAAAATACATGACATGATATTTATAAATGTGTTATAAGGTTACTTAAAGGTTTGGATGCTTCTAACAATTAGTATATTTTTCCATACCCTTTACCCTTTCCTGTATTCTAAAGTAAAGTTGTTTTATTTTTTACTTTATTCGTTTTGTATCCCGCGGCTATATCTCTGTGTTGGCACGTATGCTCAGAGCGTTATATACTTTAACTTAATATTTCCATGTCTCCTGGGTAATGCTATAAAAGTAAATAAATAAATAAATATGCGCTCACGTCCGTAACCAAAAAGGGGTAGGCAGAGATCATGGATTTCATTTGGCACACCTCTCTCACTTCTTCTACATCCATACATCTACGCATACAAGCTCGTCGGTTACTGATACTCCTTATATCGCTCTTACTTAGTATGTCACTAATCTGATCGATATAAGTTCTCCTAGGACGTCCCATACCAACGCTGTCACTCCCTTTAGCAACATGAATTTGTTACTCTCCCTTCATTCATCCTTTCAACATGCCCGAACCACCGAAGCATACCTTTCGCAATTCTAGTCACAACATCCACTACGTGCTAATAAAAAAATAAAGGAGGTCATGCCAACAGAAGTGGGAAAACGGATGGCAGGGCACGACAATAGTTCAAAAAAAATCAACAAAAATAAAACCTAGGTCCTTAACAATAGAATTCAAAATTGAATACGAGAAAAATAAATGAAAATAGGTTAGTTGAAATTGTTCCAAATTCAAAAAAGCATGTTGCCGACACATGTTGCATGTTTCGCATATTGTTCACGCGAAGAAAACAAGTTTTCACTTCAATGAGTTTCTTTTGGTATAATCATCACACTGGTGTCTTCGTCTGTTTTTGTTTTTCTGACGTATGATATTCTTGTTTTAACGCCTATTATTAATAAATAGCAAAAATATTAAAACTACGTTTTTAAATAAAAAATATGATGGAAGGATAACACACGTTTCAGTCAATACTAAATTATTAAGAAAGCTAGGGCCTAGTTTTAAATTTTATTTAAAAAAATCTAAGGTGAAACTGAAAAAATGTAGTATATGAAAAAATTATAGTTATAAAAATAGCAGCCCGGCCCTCGTCGTAACATGAGACGTTTATAGACAGACATTAGTACAGCGCCCCCCGCATTTAGTACAGCGGATCATTGTTCTTGGTGATCGTTCAAATATAAAGAACTGTTCACGGTCGAGGGACTCCGCGATGTCCTCATTTACCAGCGCGACGGTAAGCCGAAGGAGCAGCTAGAACAAAAATGCAAATTGTCACGCTCCATTATACCTCGATCTTTCATCCAGTATATCGTACTGAAGTTTGTCTACTTCTTTTGTAGGTTATATTTATTTACTAATTCAGTGTAAGGGTTGTTTAATTTGAAAAGCTTTCAAGTACATCATGAGCTATATAAATTTTGGTATTTTTGTATGTTTTTTAGTTCTCTGCACTTCCTTTCTTATCGACCACATACATAAGAAAAGATCGTCCAGAAAGTTCAAATATTTCTTAAAAATATTGTCGCGTAATAGTTTAGTAGAGAATTTTTATTTTTGCGTTTCAAAAGATTAAGTGTTGATCTTCTTCATTTTCTTTGTCCTGTTTGTATTCTTTTCAACCTGTATTGACAGTTTTGACGCAAATGTCCACTGAAGACGGTAATAACACCAAGCAACCTGCAGGTATACGAATCATCTATTATATGGCGGCAGTAACATTTAACCACTATTACAAGAACTGTGTGATGAAAATGTTTCTGTAATTTTTTTTACCCAAAATATTGAAATTTCCTAATTCTTCTGTAAGACAGATTTCTGTAGGTTGTAACCACTGATAAATTGATTGATAATTATTTTAATAAATCAATATTATAAACCATATGGTCTTAAGTAGTCAGTTAGTCAATGATAGGTTTGACTCTAGGTACTTAGATAATAGTCTCCGATCGATTCTTTCGTCGCGCCTCTCATAAAAATAATATCATAGGAATGAATGGAGTCGATGTTAAATTTTATAATTATTGCGCTACAATTTTATGGAAATTTTTGTATACGAAAGGAGGTGTGATGAGCTTTAAACTCCAAGAGGGAGGTACGAACAATTTAATTAAGCTATGTGAAATAACTTATTAAGACTGGGGTGTTGGACTTACTTCTGTTTTATTTGACTGATGATCCGGTCCGGTTTTGTCTTTACTACTAATTACGTTGATCAGATCGCAGAACTTTAAATCTGAATATTTCCTGAGAATTTCATGGAAATCGATCTTTCGATCGACTTTTATATATAGATAATATTACCATTATTTAATTAAATTGTACAAATCTGTTCACTCGATTGTTCGCCGCATGGCTGTTCATAAGCAATCCAAAATTACAGACTTTTCAGGGTTCCTAGAGACCCTCTGACTCTATGGTTGTCAGAGCATTACCCCTTTTTTAAATTTTTTCAAACCTTCCGGTGTTTTTATTAATTTTAATGTTTAAATTATACAACTTATAGCCGCTAGATTATAATTAATTACTCACTTTTTAAGTAATTTAACGCAAGGGGTTACGAGAGTGAAGTTACAAATAACGAAGAAGTTTTCACAATTACTAAAAATCTTTACGCGTTGTAATTACTGAATTGGCTCTTAAAACATCCCACGACCAATTCTAGATACAGTCCCAATCGATTACCAATTAAAGGCAACAATCAACTTGTCACTTTAAATGGTATAACGCACACAAACCTGGATCGTATAAATTTGAAAATAATTCGCAGTAAACCCCACTCCATGCGTTCTTAGTCTGACGGATCTAGGGAGCGGCATTGTACGGTTGATCAAGCGCGTGTGTAACGAAAAGCAGTCGCTCCTCCCGGCAACGCGCAGTCGCAGGATCATGTCCCTGGCTGAAGGCGCTTCCGACACCGAACACAGGACCGACGAGGACAAGCAGCACGAGGCGGACAATAAGAAGATTTCTGATAAGAGACAGGTGGGGGAATCTTTTAATTATTGCCTTTCAGTATTAGGAAAAAAACTTTTAAATGCAATTTATTATTAAGATATAAATGATTTTCAAACTATTATTTATTACTAGCTGTGGCAGGGGTTCCATACGCATTCTTTTAAAGCATAACAAACATTCATTCTATAATATTAGTTAGGATAAAGTCTAGTTAGCAGTTAGTACTTATAATAAATAAAATGCAGGCGAGTGCATCCAATTAGTTATTATATTATAATAAAGTTACATGCAGACTGTGTTACGTAAATAAAATGAAAATGACACTTTAATTTCTGTAAGAAGTGAGCTAATGAAAGCCAAGTTACAAGTTATCACGTCTGATCAGCATCGGTCAACTATATTTGATACTACGACTTCTTTACAAGGAATACTGTTTCTTTAAGAAAAAAATGAAATGTATTTTAACGACAACAATAATGATAGCCGGTAGCTCTTGCTGGTTAGTGTAGTAAGTCTGTAATAAAATTAAATTGCATTTAGAGAAAATAACTTTTTCATCGTTTGCGCTGAGTTGATTAAATAATTAAAATTATCGGCTCACGGCTATCCGAGTATATCGAGTATCCTCACCGCTAACTTATTAGTTTGTATCTACTCCTAGCCCATGAGTTAAGTGCAACATTATAGGATACCCCGGCAAATTATATAGATATATAATTAAGAGACAATTTTTCCAACAATTAAAAAATATTTACGTGCAGAAGTGCGACAGCTCACTATAATAAATGTTGATGGAAAAGTATTGTTATCATTGAATTCTAGTTCTACAATTCTGTTTTCCTCTATCGTTAAAGTCTTGACAGACTGGTTGTGGAAATCAAGAAAACGTAGTGACCCGCTTCACTATGTGCCTCCACTCCTTGCTAACTGCTGCGTTTTTCGCACATTCATGCAAGGGGACGTCTACTGCCGGTTTGGCTTGGTCAGTTCACCTCATGTGTGATCTTCCTCGTGCCCTGGTGCCTTCTACTCTTTGTACGCACATGGATAGTACATCACTACTTTCCACTACAGCTTATTAGAACCAACTGATCTCTTGAGGAGCGCGTCTTAGTTTTATTTAATATATTAATTGCATTGAAGATCATGTAGATGTTACGTACCTATCTAGATCTAGAAATTATGACGTTTCAGACGCCTAAAGTAGTTCATCTTAAATAGGTCTAGCTAGTTCCATGGTCACATTCTAAGTATTTACGAAAATAAAATAAAACAAATAAATAATAAAGTCTATTCGTTTCGTTGTTAAAAGGATAGCGCTCAGCAGAGGTTGTGGGCTCCACAACACTGCACTGCCCTATCGGTAGTGCACGGACATATTATTCCGTACAAGTAAAACGAAATATGCACTAAGAGATACAACACAAAGCACACGACGAGCGGGCGGTAAGCATGGCCATACATCTACCTAATGTCTCCCAGCATTTCACCACCAAATAGTAGACTATAATACCGGTTGTCAAGTCTGAAGTCCTTGTGAAATTAAAATGTGTTCGTTTGAACACAAATCGTCTCGATTTTTTATATAGAAGAAAAAAACTAGATATCGCAATAGCTTAAATTAATCATGTAGATGTAATAGCTAATGTAATATATATTATGATTATTGCTCACTCAACAATGTCTGTAAGATTCAACTAATCATGAAGACCTGTTATTGGCTATTTATTTCTTATTTGCTATTTTATGCTTATTATGTAAAATTTGCTGTTGGTTTCCCCAAAATAAATAAATAATAAATAGTGTTTATGTAGTCGTAAAATAGTTCAATAGCTAAAACAAATATATATTTTAGATCTATTTCTAGACCTGTTATATCCTAGACTGATCCTGTATCGATCGGTTCGTTCGTATTCGTAATCGTGCATAAATTTAAAGTCCGACATTCGTCTAGCGGCCTAACTACATAAAGAATTTGCTTACGGTTTTTATATTTATTGTCATTGTTGTTTTAGCGACACAACAAGCAATAAATAAATCGAACTTGACTCTCGGCCTTTGGTTAACAAGAAATTAAACAATTAAACGATTGGTACAATTCATCCCACCAAATAAGGCGTTACAGCCACTTTGGACCAAACATACGGCAATTGCCGCCAGATCTAAATTGTAGTGCTCGTCCACCCACAAGCGGTGGTCGCAATTATACTTAATCACTCTCGATTTGGTCTTGTATTTAAAATAAAACTAGACTCGGGTTTTTTAACGTTAAAAGTGATTGATTAATCACGTACTTTTTATATTGAGATTTCATTGCGTTCAAAACTAATTCCAACAATGAAAAAAAACTACGGGTAAGGGGGTGCACATTAATTACGTGATGGGATCAGGGGGAAGATCAGGACGGATCTCACCAAATCTCACGTGGAGGTTTCGCGCAAAGTACTACCTTCACGAATTGCCACGAGACGACCTATTGAGGTTCTGTGTGCAAGTAACAACGGTTTAGAGTTGCTTAATCAGAGCGAAGTTGAAGAAGCGTGTGATTTAACTATAAATATAATATCGTAACTTAAGTCAGATGCATTTGGTACCAATATTCACTATTAAGACCGTGCCCGAAGCATGGACTGAATTACAATGAATTAATCTTCATAATAGTCTTTTTTTGTATAAATTTAATTCTCGAGGGTTGGGTTCAGGCAGGCCGACCATAAAAACTGTGGCCAAAACCTATACAGTTTGGCCATTCATATTGTGCCGACCCCACATGAGTGGGAAAAGGGTAGGGATATGATAATGATGTATGTTTTTGGATAAATTTAACCCATTTATATTCAAAATTAAAATTTTGAAAGATCTCCCGTGAGATTACGTAACGTAAGTAAACATATATGACACGCGGTTTGGTAAAGTTTAGTGACGCGTGGCGCCATTAGCGACGATCACTGTCCCTACGCTCATATGCCATTGTTTTCTTATGAGATTTATGGTCAATTGAATTTGTCTTCCTCGTAAACTAGTCGCATTTCAATGAGTCATTGATCTTTTGCACGCTCACAGATTCAGTTTGTAAAGTATAAAACAAATTTATTTTATTTGGGTTTATTTATTTCAAATTCAAATCGATGATATTTACTATTATCTATAATACACTAATAATATAGTTAGAAAGTATAATAATAATATACTCTCACTTCCGTAATCAAGAGGGGTAGGCAGAGATTGTGGATTACCGTTTGGCTTTCGCCTGGCTATTTTGAACATAGAAGTAAACGCAAAAGTAAATGTCAGTTTTTTCTAAGAGTATATTCTATATAATGTATACCTATTTTAATTTTTAGATAAAATTAATTACAGGGTTTTAATTGTGGTTACAATAAGATCGCTTAAATTTCAATAGTGGCTCGTGATCCACGAAGCCAAGCTTCCGTCATGCCAGGTCTAATGCTTATGTCCACGTGATTATTTGAGGATTACCTTAAGAATTGTTGTGGTTTTTTTCTCATTTACATAAATCTATTTCGGTCTGCGGTTGAGTTATTAATAGTTTTATTTGTAGTGATTTGTATGATGCGCTTCTGGTTACGACCACGTTATCCGACCACAAGCGTCGTCATGTAGGATATAATCTCTAATGACCGCAGTCTAGTGGCTAGAGCGATTTTTTTTAGAGAAGATTTTTTTTCAAAATAATGAAATTTATTTTTTTCTGTGAAGCCGATTGCCACTATACGTATGAGCTCTCACCCCTTGTTACAATTGGGGGTCCTCAAAATCGATAACAGAGAATAACAGCGCTATCTCTGTGTATTCTGGTGTACTTTACATTCACTAAACGGTATTATAAATATATATTTATTGAAATAAATTATGAACAACACCGCCATGCTGTTAGACATATTACAAAGGTTAAATGCATGTATGAACTTATATGCGATCGCATCTCAACCGCATTAACTCTACTAGCATGCTTTCCCTGCCAAACCCAGCTCTCACTTCCATACATTAAAGTGGGGACTAGTACAGCATTGTGTATTGCCAGACGAGCCTTATTTTTAATATTCAGAAGAAGGAATGAATAGAAAAATTATGTTTCCCTTTCCTATCCATCCCCTTCCCCGTCAAATCCTCTTTCCCTTCCCATCCTTTCCGTATTAGAAAAGAACGAGAAGAAGACTAGGATAAGTGCGGCACCACACTCATCAGACGAAATGCAGAATAGTTCTACTTCACATCTGTCTTCTGTAAGGTCATGGTAATTCACCGGTCCTTCTATATCGTGTATTTTAACCAATTATTAACTACGTATACATTATCAATTAATGCGACATTGTCATAAATATTGGGACAAGTATTATTGTGATTTAAAAATGGAAATTTGCATGGGCCACAAATTCTTGTGCCACAATCTCTATGTAAAAAAATGTTCTAATCGGAAGAAACGCTTTGGTATACTTCAATTTAAAAAGGTTAACCTCAATATTAATAACGTTATCTAAAAATATTACTTTTAGTTAAATCTAATAATATTTAAAAAGTATTAAATGTTTCCTCACTCTATCTTGTGTATTTGGCTGGCAGATGTCAGATTCCTACATGTGGAAAGAGCAGATCCACACGTTGATGAAGGGCGGAGAGAGCGAGTCCGACATATCGGACTCCGAGCACTTCCTCACCAAGGGCGCTTTCCTTCTCACTCCCTCGCACGGCCTCAGCATGGAGAAGGCTTCCGCCATCTGCGAGAAAATGGAGTTCAAAGGCTGCTTCTCCCTCACGAAGACCGCAACCGGAATTCTTTTCAAATTCTCGAACGTTGACGATTACCAGATGGTCTTCAAGAAAGGCTTCCATAAGGTCACTGGATCCAGGTTCTATAGGAAGGTAATCAATGATTTCAATCGCTAGCCCAACCTCTTCGCCCTTCGGTAATTAACTTTATTTAACTTGTGTTTCTTTACTAAGTATGCTTATATGTGTATATATACTAATATTTCCATCCGCGTAATATTTTTATAAGAATGAAATAAAACTCCCAATAACTATCCCCGAGTCCGAGGGTATTAATTTTGTTCATTGAATCATCTTCACCGTCATCGTCATCAGCATGTATCCGTCCAATACTGGACATAGGCCTTCCACAATATTAAGTCCTTCGCTTTCCGCATCTTAATGCTTTCTATTGTCTTCACGAGGAGGACCGAGGACGGTCCATCTTGAAGGAGGTCGCCCCCTACTTCCGGCCGCCACGGGCCTCCATTCCAAGATTTTGCTCCGTCGTCTGAATTATTCTTATTCTCTCTTCTACAACTTACCTTATATTATCCAATACCTTTGATTAGATTTGTTGTTATTTTTACTAGCCTTGTACAGGCTACGTAGTCAATTCATTTTAGGTACGAAATTATTTTATCTAAATTTTCATTCGTTTGTGCTTTAAAAAGTCAGTGAGGCTACTTTAATTACATGCACATAAAAGGACAAGAAGATACGTTATAGATTCATTTCTTGTGGCCTTTTCAATTTTATCGTATTATATCTTAGATTCACTCACAAACTGTTCTTATTACTTGGTTTTATCAAGGGTCTAAAATGAAATTAGTAAATTACTTCATAACGCTTAAAATGTAAGTAAAAAGATAGTCCGATAAGCCAGTTTATTCTTTGATTCTCAGATAGCGATCCCGTGCCGTCCGCAGAAGACGTTCACTATCTACGTGTACGACGTCCCGGACGAGGTCCCGGAGGAGGACGTGCGCCATGCGCTCTATAAGTTCACCTCCGTCGTGGAGGTGCTACGCCTGCACCTCGCAGGCTCCCCGCGAGATGGCAACACTGGTTAGTTTAAGCTTGTATGATTTTTTCTATAGTAGACTAGCTACGGAATTTTTATAATCGGTTCAGTAAGTTTTTGAGTTTATCCGGGACTAACAAACAATCAAACCTTTTCTCTATTTTATGTTGTACTGAGGCAAAAGAGCAAGCAAGGTTCACATTTACTTTGCGTCGATTATAATATCTTAGCATTTTGTAATTTATCAGGCGCTTCGACCCCGAAACCATTGGAGAAGACACCTTCTCGCGCTTTGACGACCATCGACGGCGAGCTCGTCAGTAGCATGATCCCGAAGGAAGCGTCCAGCGTCATCCGTGTCACCCTCGCCAGCATAGAAGAAGCCAATATCCTCCTGCAGAACGGCCTCGACTTCTACGGCGCCACTTTCTTTCCCACGGAGCTCGCCACGCCCGCGCAAGCCGCTAAGCTGATAAAGCCCAGCAGGTATACCGCACTCTAGAAATACAATACTTACTCTAACAAAACGTGCAATATTATTAAAACATGCATTTTTTATTAGGATATTCAGTACAATTATTTAATCGATTTTGCTTGTTTGTAAATTGTAAAATTACCAGACGAAATTCTGCTATCACAATAGTTTCACCATTGTTAATCTGGTATTCTACTAATCAATTGTGTAATATGTTTTTGTATGTCGTGCGCCATTATGACACCACTATGACAACATTAAATAAAATTTTAGTGCAGTTTTGCTTTTTAATAAATGATTCATTCTTTACTTAATAATTCAGTCATATAAATACTATGTTCATCATTTTAAATCTTTAATTTTTTTGCATATACTTAAAAAAAACATATAAGTTTTCATGCCACATATAGATAACATCGGATTTATGTAGTAAGTGTATTTAGTCTCTGTATCTGTCAGTTAAATTCGTTAATAACAGTGCCGTCAAAAATAAAGCACGTAAACGTAGAAAAGTGTTGGACACACACCGTAGTTTTAGACTTCACCGCTTTAAGCCCGTTCTCATCCTCAACAGAGCGTATCGTTCCAGAGTGTCGGGGGGCACGGTGTCGGCCAGGGTCCGGGATCTGCTCCCGGTCTTCGACCAGCAAGGGTTCACTAAGTTCGCACCACCCGCCTCCAGGCTAGTTAAGCCACGATCCAAGTAAAGATACATGACCCATAACCCAAAAACTAGAAGTGAAACTCGCAACGCAACACCTTAAGTTGAACCGATAGGACTTTTTTAGAATGAGAAATATTTTCACTTTAAGAAACGATGGTTCGAAATCATCCATTGGTATGGAGCGTAGTTTCACTTCTGTAGTTTCATGTTTACCTTTATATAAAACTGTGTTCTCCTGTTGATGTACTTAACTCACTGATCTGTATATCTTTAGCTTCAGGGTATGAAGATTGTTTTTTTTTTAAATAACAGGTTATAAAATGTTTACTGTTACATCTTTTATTATTCATAAAGATTTATTTTTTATGCTTCTTGTATTACTAATTCCTTGCTAATTTATTGCTCTGTGTATGTTTTTGGTAAAAATCGATTAATTTGTATTATAAATTAATTGGTGTACCAAAATGCATTTGTTTATAACAATGTTAACTTGTGCCATTTTAATTATTATTCAAATGCATTGTTAAAGATTAATAAATATAAATTTGATGTAAAAAGTTGTTTTAATCCTTTCCTTAATTTTCTCAGTAGATTTTAGTCTCTCGATATATTCCACTAACAGATTGAGATGCCATCCACGCCATCTTGTTGAGTGGCATTCTACAACTGTGCTGGTTTTACAACTTACTACCTCGCAAAACCACGTCGTGATCTGGCCCTGACAGTATTTCCAAACCAAAACGACTTAGGGTCCTTTAAAAAGCGAGCGTCCTTCCTTAAAGTTTGTTGCGGATGTTCCTGGGGGTCGATGATCACGTTTAACGACCTGCGTTTGCTCCTTTAACCTATAAAAATATATTTAATACTTCAAGAATGTTGTCCTATGAAATTGATTACATCATCTTCATCAGCCAAACTCTGGTAAACGAGCAAGCGGGTCAGCTGATGTTAAGTGTCCGCTGCCCAAAGGGGGGATAGACAGGTAGGTAGTATAATATATAATTTTTCCCCATTTATCCCCTCCCCATCCGATCCTCTTCCCTTTTCCTTAGGATAGGATGGCAAGGTGAAGAGGACTGAAATCACCTCACTCTTCAGACGAAACGTCGTAGTATTTCACCGGTCGATCCGGCCCATTCGTGCAACAAATGTTGTTGTTGCGGGCTCTACCATACATTTTTATTACCAATAACATTTCAGCTTTATGACTTTTATTTTATAAAACGGAAAATACACGCTGCTTAAAATTATGGTAGGTAACCGTGTGACTCGATGTTCAATGATGGAATGGGGTGGAACTAGGAAGGACAGGATTACATGCACTTCGTAATATTATTGAGGAACAGAAAATAAAATCCGCTATTTGTAATAACATAGATTTTAATAATTTTTACAGACTAAAATATCACAGATAAATAAATTTAAGCTTAT
>JWHW01039048.1:414763-438610 GCA_000931545.1 Papilio glaucus
CCGCCGCTCTTTTAAACCGCGGTATAGGCTCGTATGTCGATCAGGCCCTTACCATCGGACATTTAGAAATACGGTGGATGTCCATTTTTTTATCGCAGATTTATGTTGCGTTCGAACGAATCGATTTGAATCTTCGTTCCTTGTGCCGTGCCCCGAGGGATTGGAACAAGTTGCCAGCGGCCGTATATCCGTCCAATTATGAGGTTCGGTACTTGCACTTGACCACAATCCCACCTGGCGTTAAGTGGTGATTTTGTCAAAAGATGCCACGCACTAGTTTAGTACATGCCTATTCACTCTTCTCTTTAAACTACCCACGTACCACGGACGTAATTTCTAACATCGTCTAAATACGTGTAAATACTGCGTTAACAAATATGTCTATTACCATTACCAGGGAGCGTCCTGCGTCTCCGAAATACGCGCGTGTGCTATGAATATCTCGATGCAGTGTGTCTAGCTGATGCTTGCTAAATTTCCGAAGCTGTCCTGTCTTGAACTTTATATAAACTTTCAATCATCATAATATATCTAATCTATATCTATACAGATCGCAGTGTACATTATTAAATTTGTTGTATAGTTTTAATTTTCATAAAGAAAAAACAAAATGAACAGAGATCTGGAATCAATCTGAAAAAGAATCTTGACCATTTGAAACATTATGATAATGTTGATAGATTAATATTTAAAAAAAAGTAATAGCAAATCGTGTGCACTTCGCACGAGTAGGAACTTTCTACGCATTAGTATTGAGAAGATTTTGACCGTAACTGTGCTCGACCATCGCTTTCGATGTTTTAATAAGTGGTGAAAGTTGATGGTCCTTGCGTCTCCATTCTTCATCACAGTGAAATCGTACATATTGAAAGGTGAAATTGAATTCGAGTTTAACCTTCAAATAGACTTTCAACGAGGCCTTTTCTTGCGCTTTCAAATGATCAAAAGATGTGATCATTGCCAAAACTCAAGAACTTTGTTCCTTTTATTTCCAAACATATGAATTGGCGAGTTGGATTTCCTTGACCATTAGTACGTAACCCACACTACCTATAACGTTAAATATAGACACGTTCATTTTTATTATCACAAACTGTTTGTCGGCCGTGTAAAAAACTTCATACTATACAAATTAAGTCTTTGTTAATTCTGGATAACGTAAATGTCTAAGTTTTGGCTGAAAATGTAGTTTTCTCACGAGTATTTCGAAATAGCTGATAGACAATTTTGTTTGTCTATTTAGGTTATTTATTTTGACATATAACTCAACACAAAGAAAATCCAAGGCTCTCCAAATTTCAGAGAATAATCGTTTATTTAAATTGATTTTAAATTTCTTTGAAATCATTACCGATAACTTTTTGGAACATTTAAATCAATAGTCATTCGACTTCAAAGCTGTCACGTATGATTTATTTTTTTGTTAAAGAAACACGCGAAGCTACGTCCCATTTAGATAAGGCGAGCATCATTCTAGTTCTGGGAAGCTCGCTCAGACCCCGGCTTTGTTTAGGCATGACGTAAAACGTCCAGCACGTCCGCCTTTCGCTCGGCCGCAACGCTCGCACACCGAACACAGAGCTCAAATACAAAACACAGCTCATTTACCCCACAACTACTATTTATTCAGAGGTACAAGTATTTACTGGAGCCGCAGCAGTTCCGTGGGTAGTCAGTGGAAGACTGGCAGACTTTATATTTAGGAATTATTTGTTACTAGTTATTATGATATAAAAGAAATGTTTTGAAAAATATTTATGTTAAAAAATCTAAAAATAATCCGACCTCGTAACTTTTTTTAAAATGTTTTTTATTTGGTTGGTGTATAGTTTGTTTGTATATAACGGAATCTTTGAACGTGATTTTGAATCCTTTCAAAACGTTAGATTAATTTAAAACGTATCACCAAGAACAAGGACTGATAACAATGTAATAATTAAAATAGTTGGTCCCATTATCCTTATCAGGAATTTCAGGATTTGTGTTTTTTTAGATTGAGAAATACGCCATCTATGTGTATCTTTAAATAACAATGTACAATGTAGGTGCTTCCAATACATAGAAATATGTAAAGAAACTTAGTGTTTTTTTAGGTTTTAAAACAGATTAAACACTTCCGTTGATATTATGAGTTGTATTAACCACAGCGACTCATTAACTGCAGCCCTGAAAGTTGCAGATGCGTTGCTAACCTTATGAAGCACCGAGGAGTGAAATAAGGGTAAGCAGTGAAGTCCGTCATCTCAATTGAATTATAGTTACTTTTTTGTTTTAATATAGTTTGAAATATTTCACTTAAAAGAACCGATCTGGTCGTAAGTTTGGTACTCAGCGCACCCTCGTATCGAAAAGTTTAAAGCGCACTTAGCAACGATATGATGATATCATAATAAAACTTTTCAACATGTAAAATTGAGATGCAATTTAAATATAGTACAAGATAACTGTCAACTTGGTTATTTTAGGACGCTCTGAACTGTTGTTTGCGAAGGTTATCTTTGTGTTTGCAGTCACTGACACCGTGACTAAAGGGCAAAGAAAGTGCGAAGAACATTATAGTAAACAACTTGTCCGATTGCTCAGAATGCACTTACAATGCCATCGCTAGGCCAGGTTAACTCGAGTGTGTGCATGTGTCTAATACTAGCTGTGCCCCGCGGTTTAGAGGTTTCCAGCCTAAGTTGAACCCTATTTATTATTATTGATGTTATAGGTCTGAGTTCAACTTTAATGGATTGAAATTTTCTCTATACAAACTTTCACCCCTTAATTTAGATCTTCAGTAGTCTCTGTGGAAAATTTCAAGTCTCTTTAAGTAAATTGGGCTGTGCATTGTCATATCTTCCCTCTCTCGGAAGGGAGGCCTGCGTCCCTGCAGTGGGGAACATTCTAAAAAAAGGCTTATTTATTATTTTATTGTTATATCAGTCAGTTTCTTATTTTATAAGCTTTTACTCATTGCAGCTGCAACTCATTAGCTTGTTGCAGATGTCTATGGGTACAGGTCACTTCGTTCACATTCATCTAGAAAAAAAATTACACAGCACCTTTTTCATCATTCATTTCGCATTCATGAAACAGCTAAGTTAATGACAAGGTCATTAACTCAGCTGTTTCATGAATGCGGGCTTGTGTTCCAGGCACTAAAACAAACTCCAAGGATACAGGCGTGAAGAAGAGGTATTTATACCTCTTCCTCAGTGTTCTGTTTGAAGAGTGGGATGCTACAACTACCATCTCCTCATCCATACACAAATGCAGGCAAAGCATCTGTAAATGTCATGTGTATTGTGATTACTTTTGTAAATTTGGCTCCTTCCCCGTTTGGCTGATTTTACTTTAAAAAAAAACCTTAACTGATGACCATGTATATGAGTAGAGATATGTGGTGAAAGAGAGATTTACTCCAATATCTGTGTACTTTGCTGCGCGGAGCGTAAGTACCTACTTCTATTTAATTTCAGATAGACAGGACACCCGATAAAAACTTCTGCAAAAAGAGTTGAAGGAAAAATTTGGATTGAGCGATAAAAATTAAAATGATGCAACAAAAAGCTGTTTAAAAAGCCATTATATTATAAATAGCTTTTAAGATAAATTCGGTATACAAATGGTTCCGTATACAGAAACATGTAAAAAAATATATTTTGTTGTTTTACGTGTACCTAGCAAGTGAGGGTCAAGAGAAAGTTAACAACAAAAACTCAACTAAAAAAAATCTTTGTACGATTATGTAATGAAAAGCGATTGAAATGTAACATCTCTGTACAGGGCTGTACTGTCAGGGCTCAATCAAGCCGGAAAGAACCCTGTCGGTGGTTAAATTAAACTTGAAGATTACATATTCACAATATTTGGCATCCATAGTTGAAAATATAGGGGTCTAGGATGGCTTCCATGATCGGTTACCTGTTGCAATCCCAAGACGTTTACTAGACTGACCGTCTCATAATAAGAAAACTATTTATTTTTATAACAAAGCAATTTGACGAGGGAGGGGTTGATAGGAAAAGGAAATATACTATTATTCCGTTTATGCCTTCCATTGTCCATTCAAGGTAAGCAACGCATCTACAACAAGCTAATAAGTCACTTAATATTGGGCGAACCGCCTACTCGTATGCTTCGTATACCTTCTATAAAAAATTGAACCTGTACCTGATTGTAAATTCTAGAAGTTGGATTCTTGGTGACACCAAGCATTGTAAAAGCACATCACGACACTCAAGGCGCCGTTAAAATATACTAAACACCTCTCTTCAGACACAAGATCACGTGGAATTAGATATTTAAAGCAACGAAAATGAAATACATTTTACTAAGCATAATATAATTTAGAAAGGGTTCCGCTTCAAGGTTCCAACGTCACAAATCTTAAGCAGGGAACCCCGAATAGCCCCGAAACAAGGAAACGTGCGGGCAATCAGCGGGCGCGCGGCAAAAAACACAATTAGAGCCAAACAACAAATCATTTCAATTTTCAAAGTTATTTCCGTATAACACACGGACAGATTGATCGAACTCCAATCGGATATTTTTTGTGAGGCCTAACTCGCTTTATTAATTATGACGTTCATTATTTTTCAACAAGCGGTTTTTTATTCAATGACGCTATTTAATACGTTATTATCTAATAATAATGTATAACGTACAAATAATTTGACTGTCCAGCAACAACTGCCGTTGAATGAAGTAGTCGGCTCAGCTAGGAGTTGCCAGGATGCTCTCATGCAATTCCGGCTCGAAGGTATTTCCATTTTCACTTCAGCGTATCGTTTGCTGAGTGAGGTGTCGCAAGCTCTTTCACAATCCCATTTCTCAGTGTGGATAGTTCTACAAGGAAAATGGTGAGGCCTTGGGCTTTCTGTTGATTATGCTTCTCTAAGTTATACTTATATTAAAGCTGGTAAAAAGCATTACCTTTTTATAGTAAATGGTGGCAACGAGCCAGCGGTTCAACGTATAATATCCTACCACTACCTACATCTGCAACAAGCTAACAGAAAAAAGAAATTTCGTTTTCATATCAATCCTCGACCCTGTCACATCCTCTTTGCCTTATCAGAAATGGATGGGGGACTTCCACTCCACGCCACGTGTCTGCTTGTGGTATTTCACCGGTCGAGCCATCCCTTTCTTGCGATAGATGTTGCGGGCTATACCACTGTTAAGCTAACTACCAGCTTAGACTGCACTGACAACATTTCTTAATTAAAATCCCACGATTATTAAATAATTATTGAATAACAATTCCGTGAGATAGTTCATCATGTCATCCATAAATCATGCCAAGACTATTATTTCTCGTCGCCAATGGAAGATTTTAGATCAAGATTTTAATAATTTATAGATGATCGTGCTGTTTTGTTCAGTCTTTTATAAAACAATGGCTGTCTATTTATCTTGCGCAATTATGTAGCGTGATGCTAAACTAATTACTGATAAATAGTCATTGAAGCTTTGTTCTCAGACCACGTGTATCTTTGATTTCTTTTAATATCAGAAGAAGGCAATCAGGCAAACGTGATCTTTGCTACACACAAGCAAACGAAATACTAAAGGGTTGCCCCGAGGAACTTACGTATGCAAAGTGGTTTACTTGGGATAATAGCGGTTTTAGTGTTCTTCTTCGAGATCTACGGACTGGTGCTTAGCAGCAAGGCGTACGAACGTGGCACCAGTCCGCCAATTGGGAGCTGTCCCAGGCAGCGGTAGGTAGTGAGGTCCAGCCGAAACCACATTGGAAAAAGAATATGGAATGAATAAGAGTTAAGAATATGGAAAAAAGATTCGGGTTCCGATCATCTCACTAACTAGAAGAAACGCATGAGTATCTCTTTTCATCCACGAGGTTTTCTATAAGATCGTAGTGTGTCCCGATCGAACGGTTGTTGCCTCTGCGTGGTTTACACATTTAAGACAAGTAAGGAAACACCTCGGCTACGATTGTCTAATGGCGCAAGAATATAATAAAAAAACGAAAGAAAAAGACTACTGGCAACGAAGACTATTATTTTGCCACAGACAGACTGAATGGCGCGGCACGTGATTTCAGATTACGCAGCGAGTGAAGGGAGAGAAAAAATTGTTGCGCGATACATTGCCCGATCAACAGTGATAGAGCCGCCAACAACAACATGTGTAGCACGAATAAGTAGACTCGACCGGTGAAATACCACGATCTCACAGAAGATTCGCGTCAAGTAAAAGTATTTCTGCATTTCGGCTGAGTAAGTGAAGTGCCGGTGGCCTAATTCTGGTCCTCTTCCCCATCCTAATTCCCCTTTACTAATAAAAAAACGATGGGAAAGGGAAGCCTATTTGAAAGAGGATGTAATGGATAGGAAAAGGAGCTATCTATTTTTCTGTCTATCCTCTCCTCTACTACACATCATGTCCGCACTGATACACCTTATTAATTCATAATTATCTTTCATTCTAACACAACCTTTAACGTAATATTCATGTCATGTCAGATTGATGGTTTATTAACCTATGCGTTCAGTTCGCACTTTGCTCAAAAATTTTAAACCGAAGACTACGTCGGCTTTTGTGTAGGAAAGATGAGAGGAGTAAGGCTTTCCTCAAAGCCTTCCATCACTTACGCAATGCAACAACACTTTTCATAAAGTTTCCTCGAAAGAACCTTTTCAACGGCAATCAATGCCAGGAAATTAAAAAAACCTCTATCATTTTTTATTGTCTTCTTTGTGTTTGTTGTCTAATACACCTTAATTCTTTGTTTCCATTTTAATAACAGTTTAGTTTTCGAACTCTCCATTGCATCAACTCTCATCAAAGAAGAAGAGAATATCTAATTGCCTAAGCCTGCGCCAAAAATTAGTCGTACTTGCAAAAAAAGTTTGAAACATGAATCATATATTGAAATAAAGATATTGTCACCAATAGATAACTTGTTGCGTAGTTATGTAAAGCTCGTGGATGTCCTCACAGAGGAATGTTCTGCGTTCTAGATTATGAATACTAGATAAAGGCTATAAATACCCTCATTATGTTCTATGAATATCTATATGTAGACAAGCCATTACAATTATAAAAATAAACATATGGTCATTACCATTTTTATGTGTTTAGCGTTCCTCAGTCAATAAAGAATATTTCTACTAAACAGTTTGTTTATTTAAGATTTATATCAAAAATACAAGCGGGCATTTAAACATATAAATTGTTCCACTTCTAGTTTTCACATGTTGAACATCTGTAGAATGCCTTCTGTTTAACATATCAATCACCTGGGTTGACTGGAGTAGAATACTCCAAGGCATTAAATCCGGTCTTAGTCACCAAACAAAAAGTAATAAATAAAAGATCAGCAACAGCGAATTCCGTAATTCCTTTCTACACCGTTACGTACATGTCTGCCTACCTAGTTAAATGAACCTGAATCTGATCCAGTAAAGGAACAGAAATCTTCGCATGTTTGTCAGGCATACCAAAGCTTTGTAGCTATAACTTCCTAAACCTGACGCTGTCCTACGTTCTGAAATATAGTAAGTTTATTTTGTTGGCTATTTTCAAAAACAGTATATTTACAGTTCCATGTTCAGTGAATGATTCATAAAAAATATAAATGTGATTATAATCAGAAAGGATAACTTTTGTAATGGTTGCAGATCTATGAAGAAGAAAAACACATTAATTTTGCTAAGGAACCTCATATTGTATTTCCAGTACACTATCGTGTTTGTTATTTTCTAAGCCATCGCCTTCAGCCCCCACGGCCTCATGGTTCACCTCGCTCCTATTGCTGCCGCCATCATCATATCATAATAATGTTATTATAATTGCAACAGATCGACATGACAAATTGCAATTCCTGTATTATGGTCGTTTGACATAAACCGCGGCTTTTGTTCATTGTCTTTATAAGTGTTTAAACATGTACGATTTAAATCATCATGAGTCAATCAATGGATTTTATGATTTGAACTCCGATTCCACCAAGAATCGCAACAAAATCATCATCCAGTTGACTAGATCATCGATCCGTCTTGTGTTTCAGTGGCCTATCCGCATCATTCACTACGCATTCAAAACTACATCAACATAACGTACAAGGATATGCCTTGGAATTGTTTTCATTTTACTATATATAGCCTCTTGATTGATATAGCTTGCTGTTATATACAAGACAAGAAAAAATATGTATTGTTTTAAATGACTTGAAATCACAATTTGGTTGTAGGTCCACTCATTATCAGGTGTACGATGATAGCCTCAGTATCTGTCACCCTCGAGACTTACTAATCCTGAGTAAACCGTATAGCAACTGCTAGTTGAGACTAAAAGTCTTTAAAGATTTTTCTTTAACACGCCTCCCTGTAACGACTGTTCAGATATATTCAATTAAACCTGTCTCGACATTTATTGCGTAAACGCTAAACAATTTGCATATTGCTCCAAATAAAAACATGAAATGGTAATTTATTCAAAGACAATTTTTTGCGTCGGAGCGCCCATTGTTGTGATACTTCCATATTGAATTCAAAAGAATAACTGGGACATATCTTTCATTGTACATTGTTATGTATTTTCAAAATATTTTTATAAGAAGAACTATAGAGAAAAGAAATAAGGAAGCATACAAGTTGGCCCGAATGGTCGAATATGCAATCAAGACGATGCTACGGTAAAGCTTGCCATCGACGCCTACGACGAAACGTACATGGGACACCACAAAAATATGTATTTTGGTAAATAATTCATCATCACTGCCCTTTTCCCACCTTGGGGTCGGCACAACAGGTCTTAGACTTCCCCATCAATCATCATAATCCGTAATTTAAAAATGAATGGATTGCATCCATATTTTTTTATGCCTACCCCTACCGACATATGCCTCCCACATTCATCATCCGTGTTAGATGCCATTCATCCTTCCCCATGCTAACCGTTTGCGTAAATTGGGTAAATTACAATGGTCCCTTTATGTGCAGAAGATAACGTATGGTATCAAACGTGTGAATGTGGGTTCACATTTTTTTGAACCGTACGATAAAGGTCCGTTAAGTTACGGACCTTGTTCGGAAATCAAGAAGAGCGTGTACGAAGCTGAAAAATAACACGACCGCGGACGTTCTTCCGCGATTCGACCCGTATGGCCTGAGGGTTGGTGGAGCAATGGGTGCTGGTGGGGTCCCATCATATTGCATTCATCATCAGTATTGTTAGGAATACACAACAAAATATAGAAATTATCGTTCGATTAGATATCCAATGAAGGCTTTGGAAGGCTCTATTAGTATGTTATAATAAATAAATAAATAATGCTTTTGCTACGCGGTAGTTCACGACAATAGTCGAATGATAATTTCGAAATCATGACTTTATACTGCGCTTGAGTCACTAGCCGAATGCTCCTGTAATTAGTGAATATATTAAAATTGAAAGGTCTGTTTATTTTTGGATGCTCCTTATACCGCCCTTTTTTAGTAAGCCACTAATCTGATCGATATAAGTTCTCCTAGGGCGTCCCCTACCAACACTGCCACTCACTTTTGCTACATAAATTAACCCATAACCGATGAACACGCATGTGTAGAAGCGAAATAAATGTGCCAGGATCGCGCCAAATGGAAATCCATTATCTCTGCCTACCCGTCTGGTTTACGGGCGTGACCTCATATTTATTTGTTCATTTTATGGGTACTTATAACAAATATAAAGCAACACAGTTTGTATGTTTTGTTGTTATTAGTTTGTAATACAATGTATGTGCGCTGCGCCGTGTTGGCCGGTCCTATGGGAAGTATGTAGCGACTATTTGTGTACGCAACACGATATATTTAGCAGCCGCTCGATGTGACGATCTGTTTCATTAACGAGCCTCGGAGGTCGAGGAGCGACTCGCGAATAATAAAACAGCTGTTTTATAGATGGCTAATGATTTGAGCTAGAATAACAATGCAGCTGGTTTTCGTCTTCTGGTGGGAGGATTAAGTAATTATATAGAGGGTCTTCAATGTAGTCTTGATCAAAGAGGCGAAGATATTTGTCAGGTTTTTAAAAAAAAAAAAAAACATCCCTTTTTTCTAATCTATTTGGACTAAATAGAAACTGTTGGCTATTTTTTTTTACGTGGTATTTATGTAATCTCAAATATGACAGCTATCATCAAATATACAAGAGATTCGGAATCATTGGACTTTATTGGTACGACTGCTTGAAGACGAACCTCAACTGTCAGTTCTTAAGTCAAATCATCAGCCATGCTAAATAACATCCTACATTTTTATTCTATTTCCATTGAAAATTGTTTACGTAGTTTACTTTTCCGACACACCCACCGAGTATTCGTCACGACGCGTCGAAAGGAAGTCTCGAAAGGAAGGTACAGAATTCGTCCGACATTTTCGAAATGAAGGAAAATCGTCTTTGAGTATTTTAGATTTTGATTTCGAATACAAACACGAAAACTATTGTCGTAAGACTAATTAAACGGAAAGAATGTACTGAAGGACTTGACTAATAATTAATTTTCTGTACAAAATAAAGTTTTGGTCGAGAGCTACCTTGTAATAATTGCGTTATTTTTGACCTCTAATCATGTTCCAACAGCACAATAGATTACTTTAATTCAATTGTTTTTATCTTATACTAGAGATCCGCCCCGGCTTCACACGGGAAGCACTAAAAAAAAAAAAAAAAAAAAAAATCCTATCTTTTAAGTTGGACAAAATTATACATAGTGACCAAACTTCAAAGTAAAGGATATTTTAGGTATTTTTTTACACCTTGGGTTTACATTATTGGAGTTAAATTAGGGATCCTTACTAAAGATTCCTAATTTTTTAAAAATATAATACAGCCTATGTCACCCGGAGATAGTTTAGCTTCCCAACAGTGAAAGAATTTTTCAAATCGGTTCAGTAATTTCGGAGTCTATTCAATGCAAACAAACAAACAATCAAATATTTCCTCTGTATAATATTAGTATAGACATTGCTGGTTCATCAATATAATTATCGCGTATTCTCGAATATTATTAAAAATAATCTCGCACCACAAAACTCTTCATATAGTTAACTTAAAAAACTAAATGTTAGCGACCGGCGCCGCGTGTGTCTTCTACCTTACGCCGACAGAATTAACTCTTAACTTTAAGTTACTTTGACCCGTCCACTTTAAGCGGAACCGGTTCAACGGTTAAATAATTGTTGCTAACCAGTCGAGTTGCTACTTTAACTCTAAATAACTTAGCTCTTAATTACTTAACGGTTGCAGATAAGTTTATACTTAGTGTTAGTTGGAAGTTGTTAAAAAACTAGATTTCTATTTTTTAACAACTTTAAGTTGTTAAGAGTGTTTATTTGTATGAACAATTCAGTATATATATTTTCGGTCACACTTAAATTATATTAATATTTTGATTGTGTTGCGGTACAGTAATGATTTGTCTGGTTATACAAAATATGTGCGTGATAAATATATAAATAATATATTGATTATAGAATATTGTTGTTATAACGCAGCGGTGAAATTGCAGAACTAAAATACATTTAGTCCTGGGATCAGCTTCCAGCTTCGAATATTTTTTTTAGAGTCTGGCCGGTTGCAGGACTTTAGCAGTAGCATTACTCGCTGTAAAGAACAGATATTAATTGTCAATCTGTTTCTAGCTTAGTAAGTTATAAAGCTTCGAAATATTGTAATAAATGTTTTAACACCTATGTGACTTTTAACTCGGTATTATTGATATATAAATGAGATTCTATGTCAAATAGAATCAAATATTTTATGCTGAATTCGCAGAATTGACCTTGTCCGTTCGCTCGCGAAAAACAAACAAATGTCTTCGTAAGTAGGTCACAAGATGTGTAACGCTCGGGAAGATATCTCGGCGGAAATGGATCAAAGATTACCCCGAATATATTCGTTCATTAAAATTATCTTTCGTATCTTGTAACCGCCTGCCTCTAACCACCAGATCCTACCTCTAACTACAGATTCATTACAAAACACTAAGAACCATAAGATCTTACATCCAGGACAGAAAAATTGTGTTAGATGACCGACCAATACAAATGATAAAGAAAAATGAAATATTTAGTTAGCTAGTTCTAGCACTTGTTGAGAAATCCACACACGTCTTATCCACTACACTACAATGTCTATAAGCAATATATGCGCAATATTTCGCAATTTATAGTTGAAAAATACAAAACTATTTTCTTATTTCTTTAAGGTTGTAATAAAGTGAACTACGTTTTTCAGTAATTAATTGATGTATGAATAAAAATTAAATTTTCTGTACCGGAACTTTCAAACAAAGAAAATCTCAACTGCAAACAAAAGAATAAAACCAATATGAAAAGGTCCTTCAAGAAGCAAGAGTACTCCTTCCTTAAAGGCCAGCAACGCGTCTGCAGTTCATATTCGGCTAACCCTTTGCTCTTTTGTCCTTATCCTATAAAAAGAAGAAAAAAACTGACCTGTTTCAAAATGGACAGGCAGACGGACAAATAAACACATTTCACATACATTGATATATATTTTCCACGCACTATTCTTTGCACTAAAGAAAACGGTCTTTGAAGCAAATACAACGCCAGACCGCGGCTCCGTCCGCGGCCGAGAGAGTTCGAGAAGGCGAGTGATAGCCGGCAGCAGAGTAGTGAAGGGAACACACCACGCAATTATCGATAGAAAATGAAAGGCCGATCGCAACTGCTGCTGAAAAAATTTGGTCAGCAATCCGCTTGCCTCTAGTGAAGCGCATCAGTATTTATCGATAAACTTTCGTCGTCGTCATCGACAAATTGTAGCAACAAGTTTAACATATGGTATATCGATGAATTAAGTTTATCGACAAAGGCAGTTCACGATTAAAATATTCACTTGAACATATTTTATCGCACGTTATAACAAAGCTAATAGATGTAATCTGAAGCAGTAAAACTACTTTTAAATATTTTAAGAAAATATCTCCGCTTGGATATACTTGCTTATAGATATTATAAGAAGTATTTTGAACACTCTATTTTTTTTAACCTAATTGGGGTTGGGCAGGTAATGCTACCTATTGTAGATGAAATTATTTGATATTTATTGTTTGATATAATCGGATATATTATTCGATATCTAATAATCGAGTCATTAGACATTATTAATAGGCGGATGTCCAGTTACAACAAATGTGGACTTTTTTATCGACATAGATTTTTTATCGACAGCTTTTGCAGCTACATCCCTATTCTGTTACGCAAGTGCGGCGCGACTTTCGCTATGCGCCGGGGCAATGTATACGGTTTGTTTGGGCGACTGTGCGACCTTCGGCTCTCTTCACATGCAAAGTCTGTTTACGCTGGTGATTCTTTGTATTCTACATCAAAATCCAGTTTCTCTAGAGCCGTCGTCGCAATATTTTTAACGAATTACAGAAAATTTAATTACCGCATTTTGTTTTTGAATGCAAATGGAAAGATTTTGTAGGTCACAAAATATCATTTTTAATTGTGTATTAATCTCTTGATTGACCTCTAACCATTACTGACCTGGTGATATATTTATAATGTCTTACAATAAGCAAGGTTCTTTAAACAATGAAGACACATATAACAGTGCCCACATTAACCGCAACATAAAGTAACAAAAGTATGAAAATATATCAGAGTTGAACAAAGCTCTCACGTTGTGTAACGTCATTGTAATAAATAAAGGAAATTATAAATAAATATATAATAAATCAGCCTTTTTAGTATATATCCCCACTGCAGGGACACAGGCCTCCTCTCCGAGAGAGGGAAGGGGCCGTAGTCCACCACGCTGGCCCAGTGCGTGCTGATGAATAATTTATAAATTACAATAAATTAATTGTTACAATTTGATATCTGAACATATTGCTGTATCTGAATTGTGAACTTGTCCCTCTCGCTTCACATACTTGAAACTTTTTTTACAATGAACAGTCAAACTGTTTCTCTTCATTCTGACATTGACTTTGGTTCGTTAGTTGGCAGGTCGCCACGTAACGCGTGTTAGAGAAGTATTTGGTGACGTCACAGTCAACGCCCCGTCGTATATTTAGTACGCTCTTAAGAAAATTTCCATTCATAATGATTACTTATTTGTTTATCAACGAAGATTGTATTTATCAGCAGTCTGATCATGTGTGGGTTTGAGTTATTGTTAAAAATCATTAGTTAAGTTCTTCCGTGGATATAAAAGCCAATTTGTAGAAGACAGAGGGTATGGGACGCATACTGCGGTAATAAACTCGGAGATAAAACTACCTTTAATACTTAAGACGCGTAATTACAGAAGGGAAAAGAAATTGAGGTGCATTTTCTCTTCTGGAATTAAAGTACGGCGCAGAAAATGCTTGCTGAAGTACAACATCTGTTATACGAATGGATTCACAACCAGTGAAATACGATCTCACAGAAGACAGGTGTGAAGTAGACGTATTCTTCTTCGTTTTGTTTGATTGGTGAGATGCCTAATTTCAGTCCTCTTCCCCTTCACATCCTTTCCTAATCCTTATTAAAGGGGAAGACGATGCATAGGAAAAGGAACTATTCTTTTTCCTGTCTATTAAAGGCATGCAACGCATCTGCGACTCGTCATTTGTTGGTCAACCGCTTGCTCGTTTCATCTTCTGCCATTCAAAAACTCATACGGTCATAATAAAAATCCACCAATCTTTTGGACTGTCAGTTTGTACATTATGTATAACTACGAGTATTTAGATTGCACACATTGATATGGACATTTCTAGATAATAATCTCAAAAACTAAATCGAGTAGACATTCGGTCGGGAATGAAACATCAAGTTTGATATAACGGTGCACCGAACGGTTGCTGTTCTCTAAGAATTATTTTGTTTGATACACGATGTTATCTGCAAGACTTTATAACGCAGATTGCGTGTCGAGATAAATTGTATGTTGCAACTCCCGGTCATCGGTCACTTTATGCTACCAACTCGTTGTATGTAGCTATTACGTCTATCTAACAAATATGTATATTTTTATTTATTTTTTTACAGCTTTTAACCTTAATTTTTCTATTGAAAGAAATCTTGGTTTTTGAGTTGCAACAATGGGGTCCCTCGATGGTCCAACGGGAAGGTTTTAGCGATCTCTTATAAAAGGCACTGATACAGGCTTAAGTCGATCAAGATTCTACAAATCAATCATCATCCCTTTCCCGCTTTATGTAGGGTCGGGGTTTTCGAACACCACATCTATCTATCATCCGTCATTTCAGTCGTTACTCCCTTCTTAATTATGTCACCTTTCACGCAATCCATCCATCTTTTCTTAGGCCTTCCCCTACCGACATATCCCTCTACATTCATATCTTAAACTCTCCTTGTCACATTCCCTCCCTCCCACCTAACATGTCCATACCATGCTAACCTTTTGCTCCTTAACTTTTCAACTCAGGTTACCATAAATGACAAAAGAATACTGTTATTTTGTTCGAATGCAAAGTCCACAGATAATTTAATCCAGAAGGACAATTTGTGACACACATGCCATTAGATCTGACTCATAACAAACTAATATCTGTAGTATTTTGCAATAAACCAAGCATTGCAATTTACTTTATGTGGTAATAACATTACAATCTCCATTCGAAATGATTCTGTCTTGTCAGGAGGAACGAAAGTCGGTCATCTGACGAAACTATCTTTTCATGATTTCGATAATCGAGTTTTAATTGGTAATGAGCGCATGCGCGAAGTGACCTACCTCTATTTGTTCATCGGGATATATTTTGGTTAGTTACCCCGAGATTATCCGATGTTTGTCACGGTTTCTGGCAATACAAAATAATGCATTTTAAATTCTTTCGAGTGTTTAAATTGATAAAAATATTCAATCTTTCACATGTTCCATAAATCGAAACGTCAAAATGTGACGTTGCCATCTCTAATTTACAAATAACAAACTGACACATAAACTTCCTGTTAAAATAGTTTGTGTGTCAGTTAATTTGTCAATTATTTGTCTAGCACTTTAATCAGACTTTGTGAAACAGGCCCTAATTATAGTTAAATAAAAAGAACATAATTGTTATAGTAATTAATTGTGCAAATCATGTTACTGTCATCAAAAACAAAACAATAACAGCTCCAAAATGGCGGACGCTGAGCGCGCGAAACGACTCCGCGTTCACTTGACCCAATTGCCTTGTGTTACGTTAGGTACAGAGATGTTTGTTGCTATAGAATTGATTACGTATACATATAACTACGATCGATTAAATATGTACAAAGTACGCGCACAAGTTAAACAACTATTTCTGGCAGATTTCTTGTTTCTTTTGTACATTCACGTACAATATGCAATATGAAAATGTACACCTTGAAACCATTGCCAACATATTCGCGAGCGACAGCCCAAATTTGGGATCGCAAATCAATTTTATTTTGCAAATCTAAATTTGAATGCTTCCGTGTCAATTTGATAGCTAAACGTTCGAGTTCGATTTGTAAAATGCCGAATTTGAAATTAAAAACTTATATAGTCCATTTTTTCGATATCTACTATATGCTACAGGATATATTCAAGTTTTTCTCACTCAAATAGATGCTGATTACGTATAGAATCTTCAACCATCACTTGAATGTCCGTGAACGTAGGTTGCATCATTGTCTTTTATTATATAGCACCGAAAACTTTTATGCGCTCTGCTTATAAAGTTGCAGGAAATGTCTACTCTATGACATATGTTTATTCTATGTCAAAGACCGCAAGTGACAGATGATTTCTGGCACGGTAGTGACGAATATTTCATAAGCAACGCGTGATAATGGCTTTGACTTTGAGTGTCTCACCCTTACGCAGCATTTGTGTAAATATAAACTACACTACTGTGTACTGTGTTTGGATCAAACGAGCCTTTATTTGCAATGTTACTTCCGAACCTTGGTATGCATTTGAAATCTTTAAGTACACATCTTAGAATAAATTGAGGTCGTCGGGAATTAAATTCAATGTCATAATACTTAAGACAAATTATCTATACATATCAAAGAGGAAACTAACTGTCCGACTGGTACCAACGCACAGGCTACTCTTAGAGACTTGAGATTTTGCACAGAGACATCTGTTATACCGTAGGTGAGCACTAAAAATGCTTTTCTTAATTCATCCCCTAAAGGTCTAAACTAGGAAATGAAAGTTTGTATAGAACAATACAATGTAGGTTGACCTTAGATGTAGATATTATCAATCATATTAAATAGGGTTCAACTTAAGCTGGACCATTGTCGGTTAAATTAAATTGCACAGCGGGTGAAGTCGCGGGGCACAGCTAGTGTTTAATATAGTAATAGTTATTGAACCTGCGATATTAACTAATGATAACATACGATTATGATAGACTTCAGGGTTTTGCTGCGTCAGCTATTTGAAGGTCTAGCGAGGTCAAGCAATGTTCCGCGTTTATTAATTGGCCGATTTAGCACAAGTGCACAACTGTTCAGTCTGAGAGTCGATAGTCTTCTTTAGTTTCCTTTTACAATCGTCCTTAATTAGAAAACTTTGTATTCACTACACTAATAATTATGTAGTACATTTCAGTTAGCGTATCGTTTTAGTTAGACTAGACAACGATAAGACTTTTTGATGGATTAAAAGTTCCCAAGAGTTAACACTGGTAAAGTTTGACCTTTGAATAGGAATATTAAGTAGATCAAAGTAAGGGAAAAGTTGAGAAGGGTAGGATATAGCCCCGTTTGTGAGCTCTAACACACTTTGTTGGAAGATTTAAACTCCACTATCTACTACTTGTACAACCTACAACTTTGATTTTTGGCTCATTTTTTACAGGACCTCTGGTACGGTCGCACTACCTTATTCAAAAGCTTTAGTCTACAAGTCATTGCGCTTATAAATTGTGAATGTATATGTTTATAAGCTGAGCTCTGCGGCTTCACCTGCTGTTTAATTTAATTTAACCGACTGCTTAAGCTGATCTCTTTTTAATATGATTGGTCATATAGACCTGTGGTCAACTTACATTGGATTTAATATAACCTTTCATCTCTTACTTTAGACCTTTAGAAAAATCCTTTCCTATTTTAATATAGATCGAGTTCTCAATGCGCATAGCCATTATATCTGGCACGCGCGGGACCGTATGCTCCCCCATCTGCGTCAGATATCTGGTTATCTATTTAGGATGAACTCACGCAAACTTGTTATAAAATTGTATCCAAAGAATAATCCACAATAAGCAAATTGTTAATTACTAATAGAATTTCACAAGAGTTACCAATTTTTACTTATCTTCCGATAGATTTTGAGAATGTGTCGGGAGCTAGGATATTTCCATATTCGATTTATCGTACTTCTTCAGAATATGGTATTTTCTTCAGAATTCAGAATTATTATTTTTTTCTGGTGTCTGCGATTCGTTTATCGAGCCACCTCTCACTGTCATGTCAACTGAAAGGCAACGGCTGGTTTCTATCCGAGTGGATGACGAACCAGTTTGCTAAATTTCAGTTTGATATTCTGCATGGGCTGTGTTTGTCCTAATTCCGTATATTATGTATATTTATAGCTTATTATCTTTGTCTAAAACCACGTTCCTGTTCATTCGTTCTTTTTCTTTTGTTTTTATTTAAGTAAAAGATAGTAAATTGATTTGTATATTTCTATTACGACGTTGTGTTTTATGCTATGACAAATCGTAATTCGACAATTTGCAACCTTGCATAAGGTATTTGCGTTCTAGCACATTGCTGTATTCATTTATCACGCAATGTGGATACGTCTTGTCATACCCATAAGGGGGAGAGTGAGGAAAAGATAGGAATGGACGAAATAACGCAGGGAGTCAAGAAAGGTGCGTGCGGAGCCGAGCGATGGCCAGCCCGCGCGCGCCCTCTCGCAATTCGGCCCGTATGGAATGAGGGTCGGTGGGGCCATGGGTGGTGGTGGGATGGGTGGATTTGACATCACGCAATGAATTTAGTTGCAAAACTATATAGTTTATATTTATTATTTACCAATTATATTTATATTTATAGTTTACCAAGGGTACCAACATAAATCTTCGAATAAACTGGATGAAATCGTGATCAAAAATCATTCGAAGGACCAGCTTTTAGATAATATACCAGTAATACTGACCACCTTATGAAAACAGCAGAAAGCCATTGAATTCAGAGCGACGTGGCGATCGGAGCTGGAACAAATAGAACAGTACAGTGGACATTTGAAGAACATAACACTTGAACAATAGACAATGAAAGTAAAGGAAATACTTAATGGCAACACTATTTAAATTAAACAAAAGAGTAAAACATTGGATCTTCCTTCCTTTACAACCACTACACTCTTTAATTAGATTAACAAGTATGACAGAATCTTGATCTCGTTTTGATTGCCGTTCATTGCAAGCCCAGGGAGTTCAGAAAAGGCTCGTTATTTGTATTTGTGTCGATACTGTCGACTTGTATTTAGAATTAACAATATTTTTTTGCCATCTTAAGCTATTGCTTGACCAGTACCAGTAAAGTGCATGTTTACGAAATACCGATTCAATCTTGACATCCAAATCGTAAGCGAAGGAAAACAATTACTCTGGCACTACTACTAGATACAATTCGCATGTGATTTTGGTTACTAATGTTATCGTCATTCGAGTTATACGTTTGCGGTTTGCAAATTTGATGTTTTATCGACCTTCACCTATTTAGCGACGGCGCCATTCATTTCACTGTGATGGATAAGGTCAACGGGCAGATTAGAGGGGTCTATTGCATGTTGAACTTTTACAAGTTACGTAGTTGTTGCCAGGAAAACATGGATGAATGATTTATTACAAATGGTAATTTTTATTCTCAAATTTGAATAGCAACATTTTGTCGAGGCGATACATTGCGGAGACTAAAATGTAAGGGACAATTTATTCGGTCTGAAAATTAGGTTTGCTTATTTAGCCGTGTTATATTATACCCTGCAAGATACCGCATCGTCGAGGGACCAAAACAAATTTGGTTAGAAGTAGTTCAGAGGTTAACTATAGATCCCACTGGGCAATGGTAGGGCGACTCGCACTCCGTATTGTGATCTTCCCGATTTCACCAAAAGGCACTCTCGGAAGGGGAAAGAGCCCATATTATTTACCTCCTATTACTGATCAAGCCTTATTCTTTTTGTCCAAGACTAGACTTTCTCGTAGAGCGATGAAGGCAGAAAAACAACGCGCAATTTTTAGAATGAGTCTCAAACGGAAAACGTATGATTTTAAACTAGGCGTTTGTTTTTAATATATAACATAAGTATTGATATTATCGCCGTGCGTAACATTGCGGGTTATAAAAACGCGATACTCATTCTGCTATAGGTTATCACGTTGTTACAGTTTAAATAATATATCAAGCGTATGGCTTAAAGGTTCATGCGTTTTTCTTTTACACAGCTAGCTCTGGACTCAATTCCAATGTAACATTTTTAAAGCACTTTTACACTTTGTAGTACAATAAAAAAGATGTAGAACATAATGTATCAGAAAGTACTTCGATAATTAATAGTGGTCTGGACGCTGATATAAGAAAGGCTTTTATTCTATTAGCAAAACAGTAGCTACACTCATAAGAGATACAGAACTTAAAGTAAAATTGTTAAAAAAACAATTAATTTATGTAATAATTAAATACAAGGATGAGCAATAGAATGTAGAAACGTAGCTATTAATAAGTACGTGCTAGAAGACCTCAACACAGTTTATAATACAGATAACTGTACACAAGAGGAATAATTTTTTTTAATACTACGCGCGATGTATATACTTTTGATTGTACTTGAACTAAAATAATTAGTAGCGGTATATTTATTTGCTTATCAGAACTCTTTTGATGCGTACGTAGTCGGTGCTGAAGTGTTAAAATGTTTAAATATAACGTAATTTTTCATATATTAAGGTACGGATGTAGTTAGGTATTGGTGGTTTAATCTTGATGAAGATGTCGAGGAGGTCGAGATGGATAACACCATTCGTGAAGCAGGTAATGTGACACATTTGTTTCGGAGATTTTATTGACCTCAATGAGCCTCAGTATTTATTTGTTCAGTAAGTTTTGTAATATTGATAGGTACGTAAACGCCGCACGCGCTTTTATCGCCAGTAAAATGGAACAATAGCCTGTTTAGATTATAGAAAAGTTAGGGTACTGTCTCTTCAACGTCATTGGACAGCCGTGAAGCTTTAAGTTGAAATTGATGTCCGGGTCGCGGCACGTCTCGTAGTGTATCTAATCTCACTCCCACCTGCGGAGTACACGTGAGTTCAATAAATAAATTTAAGCTCTCGCCGGTGACCTAGAGGGGTAGGCAGAGATTATGAACTGAAGCATACCTTTCTCAATTCTAGTCACAACATCCACTTTCGAGACACACTTTTCCCTTATGCTATTTTTCATCCAATCATTCAATATCACGCCTGATATACTTAAGGATCGCATCTCAACGGAATTAACTCTACTAATATGCTTTTCCTGCCAAACCCTGCTTTCACTTCTATACATTAAAATGGTATGGTAAGTACCGCATTGTGTATTGCTAGACGAACCTTCAAAGACACATTCTGACTCCTCACAACTGTACCTATAGCCCCATTCATTTTATTTCCCGCATTCACTCGTCGTTCAAAATCTTTAACATACTTACCATCTGTTCCACTTCCACTTTATATATATCATTATTGTCTTACTTTGTTCTCTTTCAAACACCATTTCTTTCGCCTTATCTACATTCATCTTCATGCCTGTACCTTCTAATGAATCATTTACTAAATAGTTGTAAGTCCTCCGCCGATTACGCGAAAACGACCTGGTCATCGGTGTACAAGAGACATTTTAAAATTAGCTCACCCATTCGTAATCCACAATTTACGCCTTTCAAAATGAGTTTCTATAGTGATGTTAAGATGGAACTTATTTTCAAATCTTTCTTTTGCAGTCCTTCGTGACATCGGGTGTGACTCTTAACCTGGCTGGACACGGCATCTGTAATGGATTCGCAGCCATACTGCTCCCGCAGCTTCATAGACCAGATTCCATTATACCCATTGATGATTCTTCGGGGTCATGGATTGGTAAATATAACTATAAGACTATTCAAGTCTTAGTTAAAATCAAGGTTTACTAAGTGGTAACATATAAGTACTTAGGCCAAATTTAGAAGAAAATACATAAAAGCCTTTTATTCACCTTACTTAAAATAAAAGTTTTTTAAATTAGCCTAACCACTAACTATGACATTTTAAAATAACAAGATACATGAATACCCTTATCCATAAGGTACGGCCCTGAAACCCAATGAGTATTACTATTACTACAACTAAATTTCTTTGTTGCAGTCTCCGTCAGTGGAATTGCACTAGTCGTTGGCAATTTTACCATTCCTTTGATTATGGGTAAATACGGCAGAAGAATCGCCAGCATGGCGAGCCTCGTCCCCATGATATTGGGTTGGATATGTATTGCATTAGCCACTAATATACCAATGCTTATAATTGCACGGCTACTCCAAGGTCTTTCTATGGGTATGGGCACCACCTTAGGACCTGTTCTAATCGGTGAATACACGAGTCCGAAGAACCGTGGTGCTTTCTTAACCATCATATCAGTCATGATCTCTGTCGGCGTGTTAGTTGTACACACGCTGGGGTCCTACTTACACTGGCAGACGACAGCTGTGTACTGCGCATTTATAACAATAGCTGATTTCATAATTGTTGTATTATCACCGGAATCGCCAAGCTGGTTGGCAGATAGGGGAAGATATGATGAAAGCAAAAAAGTGTTCAGATGGTTACGTGGTGATGGTGAAGAACACGAATTGGAAAGAATGATTACTGTTAGATGTGATGAAGAAACAAAGGTTGCAATGAAAATGAAAGAGACATCGGAATCACTACTGAAAATGATGAAACGTCGAAAAGCGTACGTGAAAGCTTTGCTGATAAGGAAGGAGTTTTATAAACCGATTATAATAATGATTCACATTTATACCTTGTCGCAATGGGCTGGTGTTAATATTTTGATAACATATACAGTAGATTTGCTGGACAGAGTGGTCGGAAGGGAAGTAGATTTAGCCTTATTAATAATTACTCTAGACTCGCAAAGAATTATTTCTAACATGATAGGTGTTTACTTTATAAAAAAGAAGAGACGTAGATCTATGTTAATGGTGACGGGATTCCTAGCTATCATTGCGATGCTGGCTACTGCTTTGTATTCGTATTTAAAACAGAATAACCAACTACCGTACGATCATCCTCTGATTGGAATACTTCTTCTACATTTTCATATGCTGACTGTTGGTTTCGGCAGTTTGCCTATTTGTTATATCATAGCTGGTGAGTTGTTTCCTCTGGAATTTAGAAGTATTGCTGGAGGTATAAGTGTTTTGTTCCATTCGACGAGTTTCTTTGTCATCGTGAAAACTGTACCCCTTCTTTTCAAAACGATTGGCTTGCACGGAGCTTACTGCTTGTATGCGCTTGTAGTTACTTACTGCTTGGTAGTAGCGTGGAGGCTTCTACCGGAGACAAAGGATAAGACCCTTCAAGAAATCGAAGATGAGTTTAGGGGTGCATCAGAAAATGAGAAAACTATAGAACTGTTGCCAATGGAATCCACAGCGTGTTAGGGAAGCGTGATATATGAATCATGGTAATGTTGAGATAAAAAATACAGTTATTACTAGACGTAAATAGTGTTTCAATGTTAGTCGTATGCATTTCGTGGGAAAAAAGAATTGGGGAAACATTTTTGTGAGCGTTTTAGTTTTAAAAGAAGTTTTAATTGTGGTAGAGAAGTTTTAATCTTTTAATTCGTATAAAAGGCATGAGGGTAG
>JWHW01039048.1:438960-450874 GCA_000931545.1 Papilio glaucus
GAAGTTTTAATTGCGGTAGAGAAGTTTTAATCTCTTAATTGGAATAAAAGGGATGAGGGTAGATTTAGCACTGTCTAATAGAAGACGGAATTGAAGCACAGGTATTTATGCTTCTGCCTTTCGTCTGTCGAGTGAGGTGCCCCAGTCGCCATCTCCGTCCTCCTCCGCTTTTCCTTATTCACTCCACTAAAAAAAACTTTTAAACAAAAAAAAAACAAAACCTACTTCAAAAAAAAAAACTATATTCAAAAATAACAAATGCACTTAAAAGTACAAAATAACTTTACGCAATTAAACATAAGAATCAATTCTTAATCATATTTATTTTTGGAGTCGGTATCGGTTTTGGTTTTAAATTGGATTTTATACAACGAAAGAGAGATAACTGTAAATGTATTTATAGTGGTCTAAGATACGGCTTTAGAAATTCATACCTTCATTTGATCAGGACCTAAATTATATGTTATATATGTACATTAATAAATCACAAGTGCACACAACGAAAAAGTCACTTTTCGATCTACATTTAATATTCATTGCTTGATAATAATATTTGACATTAAATAGTAAATAAGCGTATGATTTGATCTCTTCCAATCCGTTAATCCACTACGTCCACTTTTAGACCTCATCCGTGTGGAAGAACCTATCAGCGTGGAATATACCTCACACAAATTGATTACTTTCTGTTAAAACGCAATAAAATTAGTATGATTTAAGGGAGTTGTGGATAAAATGATTGAAATGCATATGGAGAATATGGCGTTCAAATCTGTGAATGAATATTGGAGTGGCCACCTCTATATACCGTAAAGGATGTGTTAGGGGAAACGAAAGGGAAAGGACTGATAGACAAAGAAACATGGTTGTGTAATGAAGAAGTGCAAACGGCCATAAAAGAAGAATGCGTTAAAGGAATTGAAGAATGCTAAAGAAGAATGAAGAGATAATAGAAAATTAGATACAAAATTGCTAGAAAAGCTGTTGCGATGGCATGAAAAACCCTTCACTGTTAATGCTTTTGCCAGTCTTTAGAAGAGGATCTCTACCGACTCGCAAAAGCGAGGAAAAATGGGTGAAAGATGAGCAAGGAAAGATTCTAAGGAATGAAGAGGGAATAAAATAACGTTGGAAGAGATCAAAAGTCGATGAACGAAGAAAATATAGATATGTCAGTATGCCTGAGCAAATATGATGGATGAATGGATGGATAGATTGCTGCATGTATATACACATAATGTACGTATAATGTACATAGGTTTACAATAATTATTTCATAGTTAAGAAGCATCAATTGTAAAATCACAGATAAATAGCTGACTTAAAGAGTTTCAATGTTTTAATCATTGAAACTGTTTAAGTCAGGAGTTACTGAACATTGTAAGTTTATTACAAGTCTGGCTTTTTACGAGCACGACACGTTTAGCTGCTGATTTTAATGTTATCTTTGCTATGAAAGTTAAGAGGCATGGTGGAAATCGTCTTAATCTCGAATCAAATGTCGTGTAAGTTATCACTTTTATTGTTGAACTAGGCGTTGCCCGAGGCTTCGCACGCAGTCGTTTCCTATTTTACTTATCCATTTAAATGTGTTATAAATGTTAATTAACAAAATAATTTAATGTAGATTATAATTGCCCTTTGAACTATATCATTCTGAACAATAGTTTAGAAGATATCAAAAGGTTAAAAATACGCGCAACTGAAAAATAGAACTAACGCGTTATAAAGAAAAGGACAATTTTGCTTTTGAAGTTTCACTTTTATTATGTGTCCCACACATTTCGATTTAAATTTTTAAATCATTGTCGCGTCTTCCCACTGTTACCCAGCCTTTGTAAACATTTTAAATCAGTTGTTACATAAAAACGAAAATATATCATTTCGTTTAATCGCAGTTCTTTTTTAAGCAGTTTATATAGCTTGTCCTATCTGTTGTTTATCTGTTTGTTTAGTTCAAATTCAGTAATTATTTTTGAAGTCTTCTTTAGTCGCGTTAGTTGATACTTTGTGAGGGAAAATCTCTCAGTTTTGAATTTTATTTTTAAAGTACAAGGGTGTAGTCTTGTTCATTAT
The DNA here is from genome assembly GCA_000931545.1 of Papilio glaucus. NCBI lineage: Eukaryota > Metazoa > Arthropoda > Insecta > Lepidoptera > Papilionidae > Papilio > Papilio glaucus. The sequence goes on from JWHW01039048.1 coordinate 441,037, forward strand.
TTATTTATTTCTGACACTTTCTCGGACGTAGAAAATTTTACTACACAAATGCCTACCACAGACTGTAAAAAAGTCATCTAATAATTTTGCGATTCATTAATTTCAGGCGTCTGAACTTTTATGAGAAATTGTCAACAGCAAGAAGTTGTCTAACTTGTCTCAGCTATGAGCGAATCACTGTCATGGATGACTCCATTCGCTAAACAGGTTTTAATTTCATATTTTTTCATACTTCATTTTTATTTCTATAATTCCTTTCCCTCCACTCCTCGGAGTCTTCAAACACCCTAAATTCCCGAAAGAAAGACAACTGATAGAAAGGACCCCAGGAAGACCCTTATGACTCCAGGACTGATCCTGGGTCATAAGGCGTTATTAGTCCTTGGATATAATTCTAATAGTTTGACCTTGATTTATGAAGGCAACGTCACATTTATACAAACAGATGATAGTACTGTAAAAAAAATTCCACATCCTTTTACCTTAGTGAGGAAATTGTTATTGCGCACAGCGCATAGGACAGTATTTGCTTTACACCGACGTTTGTTCCTAAAACTGACAGGGATTGCCACCACATACTGAAAGGTCGAAAGCTGACCAGAAAACGAAAACAATATTGTTCACATGTGGCTTTTCTATATTGTAAATCATTGATGTTTATTCATAGATATGATGTGTATATATAAATTTATACTTCCAGTGTTTCGCCATACTCGGTGTATCACTCGGCATGATGTCGAACAGCCAAGTGATGTCATTTAGTTCCGTGCTGCTGCCACAACTAAGACGCTCCCAGAATATAGATGATGAAACTGCTTCGTGGATAAGTAAGCAGATTTAAGGTTTAGTATCAGGTTACGGAACGACTTGACCGATATAGTGCCCTGGCCTTATGTAAGCACAGGGTTTCTATATTTTGTTTGATGAGTGAGGTTCAACTAGATCTATCCCATTAATATCTACTTATATTTAGTAGGCTGGTGGACGTACCTCTTCTGACAGTTGCTCATAGATAGCGGTAGTCACCAATTGAATTAAATAGTCTATAAGGCTTCGTAACTTTCAATCATCGTATGTATGGGACGAGGTGGCCGAGTGGTTAAGGCGTTGGACTGCTAATCCAATGTGCTCTGCACGCGTGGGTTCGAATCCCATCCTCGTCGATGGTTTTGTTTTTAATTTAAATATGAACTAAAAAATGTGTAGGGGGCATAAAAAGGCATTTGTAAATTATTCTCTAAGCCTAGAGATGCGAGAAATTATGCCGCCAAAGTGAGTACCACCAGGCAGTGGCGGATTATCCTTAAGGCAAACTAGGAATGTGCTAGGGGCGCGCATGGACAAAACTTTTTGTCAAAAAACGCTATTTATATAATCACGGTATGCACACATGCTGCATACATTATTATTATTGGATAGGGAAAGTCCATTTTCGCCGGATGGCACCTAGTGCCGGACATCAGTGTCTACTATTTCTGGGACTTAAACGCGAGCGATTCCAAAACCGCTGGGGAGTACCATAAAGGCCTTTCGGCCATTCGTGCCGAGATTATAATGATTAATTATCTTATGGTTGGCTATTATTATTAACATGAAAGTAATTTCGTTTGCAGGCTCTATCAATGGCATCTCCTTCTTCTTCGCATTACTGATCACTCCGCCATTGATAGGTAGATACGGTCGGAGAACTACGACTCTCTTGAGCTCTGGAATACTTACTGTCACTTGGTTCGCTTTACTACTCACAGCTGACGTAATAACGATCCTGATGATTAGATTCATCCAAGGTTTCTGCTTAGGATTCGCAGCAATCGTAGTGCCGGTTCTAATTGGGGAATATTCCAGTCCGAAGTACCGAGGAGCCTTTCTGACCACCATGTCATTAGCTATTTCGTTAGGGGTGCTGGGCAATCACACGATCGGTGCATTTTATTCATGGCAAACAGCCGCTGGCGTTTGCTGTCTGACGGCCCTGATAAATGCGATCATAGCCTTACTCTCACCTGAATCTCCAACATATTTAGCATCACGTGGGGAATACGATGAATGTAGACGTGCGTTTCACTGGTTGCGACATCCTGAAGAAGAAGAGGAACTGGACAAGATGATCAGGACTAACATGACGGAGTTAGAAGGAAAGGTATCGAAGAGTTTTATTGCAAATTTGCGACATAAAAGCATTGACTTTTTTATAATTTGGAAGAAAAAATATTTTTACAAACCCATTATCATAATTTTCCACCTGCACATCATAAACGAATGGTCGGGAGCTACCACCTTTGATGCGTACACATCGGATATCTTTCACAGACTCCTCGGCCATGATGTTGATTTATCAGTGATGATCATTTCGACGGACATCCTTAGAACTATATCGAGCTTTTGCGCAGTTTTATTCATAAGGAAATTTCGCAGAAGGTTTATGCTTTCGATGACTATTTCTTGCAATGTATTCTCTTATGCCATCATGATAGTCTACTCGTATGCGAAAACACATCAACTGATTAAATTTGATCACCCGTGGATCGGTGTAATTCTTATCCATATCCATGTCTTCACATTTTCTGTTGGCAACTTGGTGTTGCCCAACATCCTGGCTGGTGAAATATTCGCGTTCGAGTATAGAGGGATATCCAACATGTTGGCACAGATGTTCTTCTGTGTTAACTACATTATAAGCGCGAAGACCGCACTGCATATGATGAACAACTTCAATCTACATGGGATGTTTGCAGTGTACGCGACGCTGGTGGCGTATGGATTGTTAGTGACGTGGTTCATACTTCCCGAGACCAAGGATAAGACTCTTCAAGACATTGAAGATGAGTTCCATGGAAGACCGAATCAAATAGAACACGTAGCTAGAGTTTCAAATACGTTAATTCCAGCATCAAACTCAAGATGTTTAAATAGTGCCGATAGCCTAATGGTTAAGGGTACGGACTCCGGAGCAGGGAGGAAATAACTTAAGTTTGTAGTAACAAAATATACCTTGTTCATAAGTTTATTTATATTATAGTTGTGTTATTGTGTCTTGGGGTAAGACCTGGCTATTGTTTTGGTCTTAACAACAATAATATTCCGGATGGCAATTTACTACTGGACTCGAAGTTTAACTTTTGGTGGCCACGATGGCAAAGAACAGTCTGTCCAAGTTACGTATAAAGTTAAGGATATCTGTATGTCGAAAGCTGTTCAACGTGCTACATATCAGACGTGGTTCCGTAAACAACGATTAAGTTGTAAGTACTAATTGATTATTGTTCTAGCAGAACGCTGTTTTTATTTAAAAGAGGTATACTAGTTGTAAACATAGTAGTTGTTAACATAAGTAGTAGTAAATAAAACGATGGATCAAAAATTAAATAAAATTGAAAAGAAAAACCATTAAGTATACATTATATTTATCAACCATAGCAGACTTATTTTTGACTTTATACGACGTTCCCTAAAAAATCTAATGGTGAATAAGCGTGAAGTATGCCAAAATCCAAAACTAATGTCTAATTATTTTTTTTTTCAAAATAATTGCAGCACTTGCTGGAAAATTTCCTGTTTGTTTTAACAATTTACCGTTTAATATTTATCAAAAATTCCTAACTTTTTTTCTAATTTTATTAAAAGGTACAGTCTTTTTTCTAGAAGACGAAGAAAAAGAAGAAGTAGAAGTTATTTCTATAACCAATAACAATTAAAATATTGAAAAGAAAACTTAAGTATTATGAGATTAGTCAAATTTAAGCTAACAATTCTCCTGTCCCATGACTCTTTTTGAGATAAGTCCATAAAATGTGACCCTTTTCAAATTGGTATGTCAAGTGCCTTGTATGAGGATAGGGAAGTGGTTATGGTTAACTTTACTACAACATAAAAAAGCAATTATGGTCTCTCACTACAATAGTGTTGTAAGAAAAGCAACGTTTCTGAGCAAAGAAAACAGGGGTCCACTAGATGAGGGCGGCAAGGGACCAATCGTTCTGGCGATTATTGGGGGATGCCTAAGTCCAGCAGTGATGTGATGGTACGAAGTGGAAAATAGGAAAATAAAAAACGGTCAACTGCTACGCTATTAATGGATTTAATCCAAATGTGTATCCAAGAATCACTGGCTCACTTTTTCAGTATGTCAGCAAATGCAGGCTGTCCATTCTTACCATTTCACTCAGATCCAACTATCTCACTTTCATCTTCTTGTTTTAAATTCACCGTAGCTTCCATATCCTCTGTTGCAGAATCTTTACATTTTAATTCATTCTCGATTTCATGTAAAGTCTTTCCACTTGTCTCCGGTATAATGAACCAGAGTACAACAAATATGTAAGTCAATACGGCAGCGTACACTGCGTAAGTACCCCACAAATGTATACTGTCTATTAGTAATGGAAATGTCTGTATTTTCTTGATAACTGCACCCAATTTCTTGAAACAATTCACCTGGGGTTGGTTATTCTCTCTTTCTTTCTTTTTCCTTATCTTTATTTGTGACTCTATAAATTCTTCTAATTCCTTTTCTTGACCGTCTCCTCGCAACCAACGAAATGATTTCTTCTACATTCTTCATATTTTCCTTTAACCGCTAACCAACTTGGCGATTCGGGTAAGTAAAATGCCATAATGAGACTTAAAAAAGCGATTACGCTACAAACGACACTTGTTCGTTGCCAAATCAATAAGGAACCTATAAAATGTATCAAAAATATCCCAAATCCTTGTGCCAAGAAGATAGTTGTGAGGAATCCGCCACGGTATTTGGGACTCGAGTACTCTCCAATGAGAACTGAACGCAGCGGCGAAATCGCGTCTGCCGACTAACCCTGAAGAACTCTAGCGAATAACAGCATCTGAAACCAAACCTAGCGCTAGTTATGGAAGTAAAGTGGAGCGCAGATGGATAAGAAGGTATTTATAATGTGGGTACATAACGAGGAAACCAGGAGCTTACCTACTAGCCAATTAATTGAGACCCAAATATGATAGGAATGTACTCAGTGCTTACCAGAAAAACATTTAAGTGAATAATGTTTGCCTTGTCACCAAAACCTTCTTCCTGCGCTTACACTGCTATAGAAACTGTACCCTTCATATCATTAGCTTCAAAGTCATCATCTCCCTGCTCTTTTCATGCGGGCACAGTATGACCGTAGTGTACTGTATAGGTTTTGGCTACAGTTCTTACGGCCGGCCTCCTGCCTGACGCCAACCATCCTTGGGAATAATTGATTGCACAATTCAGTCTTCTCTACCCATTGTGACCAAAGACAATTCCGTTGACGAGATATTCAAATGTCGCGTAGACCATTAACTTCAAAGTAGTCAGCACTAATTACCAATCCATGATGCGGTGACTTTGGTGAGCGGTATCTCTGTGTGCGGCTGCTGAAGCTCGGGCAAGAGGACGCCGGGCAGGCCGAACGCGAAGCCAATGTTGCAGGTGATGTTGCATCCCACCGCACCCGTCACTATGCACTGTAAATAAGTAAGTTAGATACTTTAATTGCCAAGACAATTAACTATGTACAAGTAAGATTATTAATAGATAACAGAAGAAAAAGTAAACAAGTAGATAATGAGCCTAAAGATAATACAAACGCCTGAACAAATGTAATAATAGTTAATGGAAAACTTAACGAAAAAATATATATAAAGACTAGTGCTTGGCCACATTTTAGCATGCCTATAATTAATTATTTCTTTAATTTATGTAAATTTTATAGCCGGACGCAACTCGTCAACGCTGGTAAAATGTTTTATGTCGATAAATATATCTTATCAAAAATAAAGGTTAATAAATTCTTAATGTACTAAATACTTACGTTTACTCTTAAATACTTACGTTTTTATTTTATTTTTAATATTTTTTTTAATTAATTATGACAATCTAGTGATCCGCCCCGGCTTCGCGCGGGTAGTACTAATCATGCTGATCCGATCCGATACCAAACTTCGCACCCATCATAAGTTTAGTATATATGTTATTAATACACATAAATAATTGGGTACATTATTCATATAAAATTTTGTGGCAATCAATTGAGAAGGCCTATGTCCAGCAGTAGACGAATATCGGCTGAAACGATGATATCACGATGAACTTTTTCGCTAGCTTGAACCAGAATGTAGGCCAGTTGAGCCTGAACTGTAAATCTAACCGCGTGCCATGCATCAAGTAAATTATATGTTCTGTGGACCTCCAGATGGATGTTGTCAATTAATAAATTCTCAAGATATGCTATCAAAACGTCTGCATTGACAGCGTTGAAGGCTGCCTTGTGGACTTGTTAGTACGTAGGTTACTTAGGCTTTACAATGTATTTAGATTCCAAGGACTCTTAACTTTTACATTAATTAAAAATAATAAGAAATAGTAACATGTAACGGTGCACACGACAACTTAATGTCTAATAATTATTATCGTTAAAGTCTAAAAAAAATTGCAGTTAAATTAAAGTTTTACAATTTGAAAAATAGGTGGCGTTTTATTTAAATTGTGATTACTTTTGTTAAATAAATTTAAAGAAATTTATTCCGCTGCATTGAATAATTCTTTTAAAAAAATCGTACACGTACATAGGTCTAACATAAACAATAAGAAATTTATACCCTCAAGCTTATTTGGAAGTCAAATCGAACTCATGAAAATAGCGGAAGGGACCTCAAAGGCCGGCAGTGCATCTGCAGTTCCTCTGGTGTGAATATTACACGGTCGGTGATCGGGATCTGGGCCGTTAGTAAAAACATCTGTATATCGTCACAATTTGCACAGTTAATGTTTGTTACAAGTTCTTTTAGACAACTAACTCAATGCCCGAGAGTTATGTAGAGTTGGAAAGTTTACAGCAAATTCTAATCTGGATCACAATTCAAATTCAGAACTACGCTTTTCAGTTATTATCTGCTGCGGTCTCATTCTCTTATCTTGTTCCGTTGCGTTATCTTTTATAAACTAAAGTGAGACGGAAGCCTAGTTCTAGTACTCTTCACCTTCCCATCCTTTGCTGGACTCTTCTAGAGGATTTATGAGACATAAATAACAACTTTATGTGCTATAAAATTTTATTGTAGGTTTATTAATAACTTCAATTGAACCACATGTCGAAATAACATAGACGTAATATATAAACGCATAAAAATAAAATCAACAAATGTTTAAAGATGATTTCATGAAAAACTTTTCAGACTTAATAACTTACTTGCTTCACGAATGGTGTTAAGTTTGCTTTACCCATATCATCATCATCATCTCCTTGCCCTTTTCCCACTCTTGTGAGGTCGGCACAGCATGATTGTAGTTCATACTGTATAGGTTTTGGCTATAGTTTTTACGGCCGGCCGCCTGCCTGACGCCAACCCTCCTTGGGAATAATTGTTTGCTTTACTTCACACATATTTTTTCCTGCCTAATAATTATATCTATTTATTTTTTTGTTACTTGAAGCGAAATCCGTTTTTTGATAGAGAAATAGTTCAAGCTATTTCGTCGTGACACGCATACGGCGACCCAAAATTTCAGTAGGTACTGATACCGACGGTCTGCGTGACAAAATAGTAATGTTCGTTTATCATCGATAATAATATCGATGTCTTAACATCCCAATTTCGATATCATGTAATGACAATAATTTGCATACTGATAGGGAAGTGATTGTTGATATTTTTTATTTCTGGGTTAATAGAGCAAACGATAAGGTGCAAAACAGTTGGTAAACGATCACTACCGCTAGTAATATTCTGGGCGATAGAAATATTTTATCTGTAGCCTTATTTTAGTAGAAGCATATAACTATATGATGTACTCTGTTAGGAATAAATGCAAAAAATACAAGCTTTGACTAGCTGTCTCATCATAGAACGATGAATAGTCCTCGTAAGATTTCAATAAAGATAATGTACTTCCTCCATACTTGTACTATAAGCACCGAAGCCGCTAGATTACTGCATTATTGCTTAGTTTAGTGATATTTACATCTAATAATACTGAATCTAATTTGGAACGCTAGACATCGACCTACTTATAAAATAAACTAGAACTAGAAATAGACTGAAATCTTCTTTTTATAATCAAAAATATTTTTGTAATAACAATGTACTTATTGCTGCTTGTCGTATAACTCTGTTATATGACAAGTTGACAAGCATCAACGTCGGTTCGAGCGAAATACGAAACAATTTGAAAAAAAACAATGTGAAATTGTCACAGCAAAACTACCGTCTTTATAAAATAGATGGCGCTTTGTGCATAATGATATTTGTACAAGAAAAATGTATCGAGGGATTTTTTATAGCATATTAATTAATTGTTCGTAGAATGATACCGAAATGCGTTTGTGTACCAGAAATGGGTACGCGAGAGTTTTCTTTAGTGTGGACCGATGTCTATTTTCAACGTAAAAGTAACAAGAAGTTTAAATTTGAGGAGAATTAAATTAAAAATATTTCTTTCGTTAGGGAAATAAAACTCATTTTTTTATTAACGCGAATAAAAAGGAGTTGCATGCATACATTTAAAGTGTCGTTCTTTATAACATGGAGGATATCACAATATATGGTATTAATTTATAAAGCAAAAACACACATACTTACAGATAACCACTATTATAAAGTTCGATATATTTGTAAATATTTGTTACGGTAGAAGCATAAAATTCAAGAGCAGGGTTTGGGGGATGTGGGGGGATGAAGGAGAAGAGGTTTAAATGTAAACATTAAAGTATGACTATACTATTACTATTACTATACTACTTATTCCAATTGACAGAATAAACAACGTTCCTGAGAAAATAAAAAAATAAAATTTCATAAACCTAATCTTTATAACGCCTTAATTTCAAACGCTTTAAAGTCGCTTTTGGCACTCTCCAGCTCCTGCCGCGGCGCACTCGTTTCGCTCGCTTGGCTCGTGCGTGTGGTCTCTACACCTAACACGCAAGTAGCTTCCTTCGGTCCGTCCTTGCCATATACGTTAGGGCCTGCATGCACAGTTTTTCTCAATTCAGACGGTTGGAGGTACGTCACGATGTTTGTACAACAGTTATTTATTAATTCATTCATTAACTCATTCGTTAGTTCTTTCATGACAAGATAATAATTAGTAAGAAAATGAATAAGCAAACAACTAAAGATTATTTAAAATTTGTTTAAAGCTCTTGTTAAAATATTACAGTCTGAATAAACAGTCGTATCTTAAGTAAATATTCAGATAACATTATTTTCACCAAGTCCGAAAAACACTATGCATACATCATTACAAACAATTTTATAGTGATACGAAAAGGGGAATAAAACGAACAATGTACAAAAAGTGGCGCCCTCCGAAAAATATCGACGAATCGCAGAATTAACAAACACTTACCTCACACTTCAAAATCGGTTTAGACTACAAGAAGTACGGAACACAATGGGACGGACAAACATACATAAATACGCTTAGTACAGCATTCCCCTCTTGGCCTCTTGGATCAGCTGGGTCGGAAAAAATTTTTTTTTTTGGAAAATGGCGGCAAACGAGCAAGCGGATCACCTGATGTCAAGTGAGCGCCACCCATAGAAATCCGCAACAAGCAAATGTGTTGCAGATGCGTTGCCTACCTTTAATGGACAGAGGAGGAACAAGGATATTTCCTTTTTCCCGTTAACCCCCTCCCCGTCCAATCGTCTTCCCCTTCCCATCCTATCCTTATGAGGAAAGGGTGGGAAGGGGAAGAGGACTGAAATTAGGCCTCCGGCACCTCAGTCATTAGACGAAACGCAGAGTACTTCTACTTCACGCCGGTTTTCTGTGAGGTCGTGGTATTTCACCGGTCAAGCCGGCCCATTCGTGCAACAGATGTTGTTGTTGCGG
>JWHW01039093.1:0-35290 GCA_000931545.1 Papilio glaucus
CTCGCCGTCGAGTAGCAGCAGTTCAAGCAGCAGAAGCGGCGCGCGGACTTAAATATCGATAATACTAACAACAACAAGAAATCTTGTTGTGGCAAATACCTTGTTCTGCCACAAGAAGATTCATATGTACACATGGATAAGAGGGCAAGACCGAAGCATAATAGATTTTGTAGTTGTAGATGAAAGAATGAAAAGTGGGGTAGTAGATACGAGGGCTTATCGGGGCTCCAACGTTGGAACTGACCATTATCTAGTTTTATCAAGGGTTTGTTCAAGCGTTGGCGCTACCGAGCACCTGCTTCTACTATTCCGGTAGAGCGTATAAAAGTAGAGCTTTTGCAAGATGTTTGTGTGAAAGAAAAGTATGTAAGTTGCTTGGAAGAAAATTATTGCGAGTTAAATGAAAATAATTTGAAAGAAATGGACGTTGAGAGTGTTTGGGCTAAAATAAGGAATGGAATAGTGGAAGCTGCCACCGAAGTATGTGAAATAAGCAAGAGGAAGGACGCAAGGAAAGCCATAGGGAAGTTCAAATGGAAGTGAATGCGAAGAAGAAAGCTTGGCTTGATTTACTGGCAGTAAAAGCCAGACAATCAGACTGTACGAATGAAGATATCGAAACACTTGAGTAACGATTCCGTTGTTTGAGGAAGAGAGTGAAAGAGATAGTGAATAGAAAAAAAGAAGAAAGAAAAGAGAGAGATGAAAAAAGATTGTCTGACGACTTCCAGGAAAATATAAAAATGTTTTGGAAATTCGTCAAAAATGTCAGAGGAAGGTCAGCACAATCGAGAATAAATTTTGTTCGTGATGAGAATGGAGATATTCTGAGTAATAAAGTAGCAATTCTGAAGAGATAGAAGGGGTATTTTGAAGATTTGTTTGAATGTGATGAGGGACCATAATACACGGCAGTAACTCATGAAGAAAAAGAGCTAAAAAGTGAGATAACTTTGAATGAGGTTGTGATGGCAATGAAAAGAATGAAATTTGGCAAAGCACCCGGGTATGATAGGATTTCCCTTGAAATGCTGAAATCTGGAGAAGGTTTAGTTGCAAGCCTGCTGTGGGTCTTTTTCAATGTATGTTGGAGACATGGCCTAGTACCGAAAGATTGGTGTAAAGCCGTCATCGTCCCTTTATATAAAGGAAAAGGTTCACAGCATGATTGTAAAAATTAACGAGGAATCAGCCTTCTCAGCATTGTGGGAAAACTTTATGCTAAAGTACTGAAAAATGTGGGATGTGCAAGCAGGTTTTAGGAAAGGAATGGGTTGCATGGATCAGATCTTTTCTTTACGTATTATCACAGATTTTTTTCTGGCTGTAAACCAAAAAAATTCTGCGCCTTCGTAGACTTAGAAAAGGCCTATGACAAAGTTACAAGAGATGATCTGTGGTCAAATTTAATTGAATTTGGATTGAACAGTGACCTTATACAAGCATTAAAGTCTCTTTATAAATATTCTACTGCTTGTGTTAGGATTAACGGGGCCTACTCGGACTGGTTTAGCATCAATAAAGGTGTAGGACAGGGCTTTGTAGCATTCCCGTGGCTGTTCCATCTCTTTATGTATGATTGTTTGAAAGCTTTGAAGGACGAAGAGTGTGGATTGAGAATGGGTGAGCTAGTTGTAAAATGTCTCTTGTATGCCGAGGACCAGATCGTGTTTGCGTCATTGGCGAAGGACTTACAACTTATGCTGAATGTAGTGAATGATTCATTAGAATATAAAGGTATGAAGATGAATGTAGATAAGACGAATGTAATGGTGTTTGAAAGAGAACAGAGTAAGACAGTAATTGACATAAATGTTAACGGTAAACAAGTGGAACAGGTGGATGAGTTCGTGTATTTGGGGTGTCTGTTTAGTAGAGATAGTAAGCATGTTAAAGATTGAGACCAGTGAATGCACGAAATAAAATGAATGGGGCTATAGGTACAGTTGTGAGGAGTGAGAATGTGTCTACGAAGGCTCGTCTGGCAATACACAATGCTGTACTAGTCCTCACTTTAGTGTATGGCAGTGAGAGCTGGGTTTGGCAGGAAAAGCATGCTGGTAGAGTTAATGCCGTTGAGATGCGATCCTTAAGAAGTATGTTAGGCGTGTTAAAATTGGATGTTGGAACTAGAATTGAGAAAGGTATGCTTCGGTGGTTCGGGCATGTTGAAAGGATGAATGAAGAGAGAATAACGAAACAAATTTATGTAGCAAAAGTGATTGGCAGTGTTGGTAGGGGACGCCCTAGGAGAACTTATATCGATCAAATTAGTGGCTTACTAAAAAAGGCTGACATAAGGAGCACCCATAACCGACGAACATGTATGCTTAGATGTATGAATGTAGAAGAAGCGAGAGAGGTGTGCCAGGATAGCGCCAAACGGAAATCCATGATCTCTGCCTACCCCTCCGGGTTACGGGCGTGAGAGCATATTTATTTATTTATTTATAGCAACAAGAAAATAATTTAACATTTATTTGTTTACGTTTAGCGACTGTCTAAAGGATCTCTGGCAAAGAATCAAAAAAGCGGGTCTCAAGTTTCGATCAATCAGCGCTCAACGTTCGTTTTGTAGATATCACCGACCGATTGTAAGGGCAGTCACTTTATAATCGGGCTAGGCAAATTCTAAACGTTCGGCACATTGTCAGTTTAACCAATTATTGAGAATGTGCCGTTTCTTTTCTAGGCACTTTCAAAGAGGCGACGTAAGGCAGGCGCATATTCATTCAATAGACATGAATATCTTTGTCTACAAAACGAACTTTGACCGCTGATTGGCTAATGGGTCAAAACTTGAGACCCGCTTTTTTTTATTCGTTGCCAGTCAGTCCTTTAATCAGTCGCTAAACGTAAACCAATAAATGTGATTTTATTTTCAATTATTTTTGTAGCATTAGTAACTATTTAATAAGTACACAAGTTATTTATTTTCCTACAGGTTTTGGACAATGATAAATATCGTATCAATATTTATCAACTGGATATAGACGTCAAAAACAATTACTCAGGTTTCTTAAACTTAAACTTAAACATATCGTTGAATTCACTAATAATTATTTTTCATTGTCTTCAATTCTCACTCTTGTCAAAATAAATAATAGGTTTAATTTTAGTTCAGTATGTAAACGTAATTTACAATTTTAGTTACTAATGGTACGAAAATAATTGAAAATAACATTACAAGAACATTTTGTTTGTTTACGTTTAGCAACAACTTGCCAGCAAAAGAAAAGAAGTTTCGAGCAATCAGCGCGGACCTTTCATTTTGTCGAACGACATTTTTATCATATTCACAATTAGCTGTGCCCCGCGGTTTCACCCGCCCTTCAAGTGTACTTAAACGAAATGATGTTACTTGCTTAACAGTAATAATCTATATAATAGTACTCTATTTTATAACATTAGTATCGAACAAATGTATGACATGGTTCTTTAAATTGATATAACTTTTTTAAGACTTATAACTTTGTTAAGTGAAGCTTACCACAATACATTAGTGAAAACCGCATCGGTTAAGCGGTTTCAGAGATTAGCGGTAACAAACGCACAAAAAACAGATAAACAGACAAACACACAAAAATTCTAATAATAATTGTTTTGGATTTTAATTTCGTTTATGAAGGCCTCTAACAATAGTTTTTCTCAAATATCTTGTATGTACAGACAGCGATCAGTTACATTTTTATTATATGTATAGATTTGCGTACCGTACTTCGCCCAATGACTTCGCCCCATTAGAAAGTGACTGAAAATGACACGGCATATTGACAACGATTCGTCCAACTGTGAATGTGCCGACCGTTTAGAATTTGCCTAGCCCAATTCCAATTATAAAGTGTCTGCTTTGACAATCGGTCGGTGACAACCATATCATGAAGTAGTTTAGCTATTCATATCGTCCAACGCTGATTGTTCTTTGATCTGACCAGACCACATTATGAAGTGGCCGGCGAGTATTGTTCATGAATAACGACCATGTTATGAAATGGCCGGCCACATAATAAAATGATCATTTCTATGATATGGCCACGACATATGGATTATTATAAAACTTTTTATCACTCAAGTATACCTGCACAGGCGACCATCTATGTTCTACATAGATTATCATTCTACTGCCCTATTCCCACTTTCAGTGGGGTCGATATAGCACGTTTCCTTCTTCCAAGCCCTTCTATCAACAGTCATCTCAGTAGTATTTCCTGCTCATGTCATCTTTCACCATCATCCAATCCAATTTTTTAGGTCTACTGTCTACCACTACGGACTTCTCTTATCCTCTTATCCATCCATTTTTTCCTCCTCATAATGGTAACGTACCAAGCTAATCTAACCTTGGTTCTACTTAAATTCCGCCTATAACTTAAGGTATAAGGTTAAAGCTTAATTTATACATCTATACTAATACTACACTATTATATCATAACGATTACTGTAGTATCCTCTGAAGAGTGAGGTTATAATATAAAACCTCTGTGGTGAATAGTGAAGTAAAAGTTTTCTTTTTATTATCGTAATGACAATCGGCCATTCGCTTGTCAGCTACCGAATTAGATAGGTAGGTCGCGAGCAATATCAGGTGTCTGTAATGTTCTCTTTTATCGTTTTCTGAAAATATGAGGTGTACCAAAGTAAATCAAGACACTTATTTTAAAAGCGACGGAAAGGTTTGCTAACATATAATATTACTATTTATATAATATATAATATAATATTTATTATTACTTATACTTATATATCTATATTAATAATATTATAAAGCGTAGGAGTATGTTAGATCGAACGCTGATCTTAGGAACTACTCATCGGATTTGAATCTTGGGCGCACATTGAATTGTGTAATTTCGCTTTTCTCTGGGATCGATTTATATATTTAGAAAGAAAAACCGTATCTTAATATAACGGTTTTACATAACAATAAAACAATTGTGTGCCGGGAAGGAAAACATACAGCATTGTATATGAAGATGCATTGTATACTTAGCTAGGATATGCACGGTCATTGGTATGGACAGTCAAGAATAAAGATAGCGGGAGACTCCAGCCACTGTAGTATGCCCACTTGCCAGCTGAAACGAGGCAGCCTATGTCACTTTCGGAGCTCATAGTCTTCACCAGGAAGCACTTCCTGCAATGCTGTATGTTTCTTTCCCGGCACATAATATCGGTTTATTTTTATGTTAAACCGTTATATTGATGTTTCTCTGGAAAACATACAGCATTGTGCATGAAGACGTGTTTATCTGCTGGTGAAAAATATGTAAAACACAACGATATGATGATTAGTTGCACGGTTAATTTTATGTTATTATGAAAAAGTTTGGGAAATAATTACAGAAAAATGTATTTCTATAGTGTTTATTATTAGTTATATTATTTTAACTAAATTATTTTATTTCAGGTAATTCATGTTCACGTCAGCTTGACTTATGTTATGTGTACATGGTTTACACCGTCGAAAACACCTACACCTACAAACAGTCACAGTCCCCTTAGAGAGATGAAACGCTGCATCGCGACACGATCCCTACGCCAGTGGAAACTAGGGGAATAGTACAACACAAAGCACGCTAACATAATATATAACATACAAGAGTTAGTATTTCAGAATGGAGTAAATGTTTTGGAAAATAAATTATAATGTGCTTTCGCGACAGAGAGAGGTTTAAGATGATGTTAGGTGATTTCCATTGGCCCCTGGTAAACCATCTATTCATTCGATCATTGCTTATCAAGTCAGCCTGAGGAGGCTACCGCCGATCTGTAGCTTCTCGGAGATGCGTCGCTTTCACTGTCTTCAAGTATCTAACACTATGTGTGATGCGGCCTTGATCTTATTACATGCATACATACGTATTAGTAAAAGGGTTGTTTAAATCATTGTTTCGGATATTCTTGTTAGCTTATTAAGTTTAAAGAGCCTAACTTGTGTAACCGAAAGATGTTCTAATCGCCGTGTCAAGAGAGCTTCGACAACCAGAGATTGTCGATAATCATAGGTATCAATATTGGATCCTTCGGCGAGTATCAAATAAATGCCTCAATTGTCTAGAAAACTATTATTTTATATTTTAAGCCGGGTTAAATATTAAATAATTCTAACTCGACGTTCCAAAGGCAGCAAGACTGTGGCTGCTCTACGAGCTTATGCGAGCGGTGACAGCCATTCCAGTAAGTTCCCTAGGGTCCCAAGTCAACGATGGTTGTACTGTTTTTGGTTTGGTGTCTTATGGCTCTGACAGTTTGTTTTATAATATAGAATGTGAAAATGTTTGTTGTGGCAACATGATGCCCACAAAAGTGAAGACTGCTGATTTATGCACGAGTATAATGCTGTATGATAAATTTGCTTGTAAAAAGGGAAATATTTAGAATGAATTAATGCATTGTCTAGAAATCAACGGTTAGATGGTATTTAGGGTTTACTTGGCAGTGTAACACCCTTCCCCCTATCTTATCCCTATTCTAAATTGTAAATATTTCAACACTTAAGAATTTTTAGAACTGAATAACCCGTTAAGTTCTATACATATAGTATCCATAGTTATACAAATCTCAACACCTAAATGGCGTCGTTCTCAATCTAAAAAAATATATTCCTAAATCCTGAAGATCCTGTTAAGGACAATGGCCCAAACTATTTAAATTATTGTATTGTCCTTGGCAAGTGTAAAAAGTTTCACATGAATCCAACATTGATGGGTTCAAAATCAAGTTCAAATTTACCGCTAGCATACAAACCAAGCCAATAGAAGCGTGCTAAAAAGGTTGAGTGTCGATAGATTTGTTTTAATAGTTTCTTTTCTTGTGTTACCCGTTGTTATATGTGCGCTTCCCCCCCCCNNNNGCCCTCCACATTTTAAGACTTTCAGGGTTCAATGTCTGAAACCGTGTTTCAATGCTGTGACGTTTATCATGTTGTGTAAAGTCCCGAAGTGTGAGTGGTATAACTCTCTGGATTTCAAGTCTTGAAGCCGAAAAGCTCGGGGCCACTATGGGGCCACTATCAGGCAAGTTCCTGTTTCGTTCAGAGGAGCTATAAAAGTTGAACGTCTGGGAGGGGGACACCCATGCTGATGTTTCCATGGTCTGCTGATGGTATATTCTGTAATTCGCTTTTATGTTGCCAACTTGACCATACACCCGACATTAACTTCTCGTCTAGATGGGCATGCCAACCACAATCTGAAGCGTCCGTGGCTAGGAAATGGGTGGCCGGCTGTTTGTGCACAATCGATGTGTAACTTGTGGCTCCGCGCCACCACATCTCTTGATAAACACCTTGAGGAATCGATTGTCGTTGACGAGATGCTGTCGTGTCAATTTCTTTCACCAAGAAAATTTGCATTTTGCGACAGTGATTGCATATTGAACTGTATATAATTCTCCGCATTTCTCGGAGGTTTACTCGACCGATTACTAAGGATTGACTTAACTAGTCGTCTTGCAGACATTATATTTGCAGCCGGATTTAATTAAATACGGTTATACCATGATATCTCCAGGTAATCAAATTCTTGAGTCTGTGCTAAGACAGATTTAGGTAGTCGATGCCCCAGCTCAAGTGTTTCAAGTGCCTCACGGCCTCCGAGGCCTGTAGACATAACTTGGATTGGTCCTGATGACCAGAAGGAAGTCGTCTAGATAGACGAGCACTCGACATCCCTTTGCACGCAAGGTCTCCGCGACCTAGCACGTTACGGAAGAAAAAAGTTGTAGTGCTGATGTTTGGCCAAATGTGAAACGTCATCTCGTATTACTTGCCCTTTTAACTGATTCGGAATGTATGTAAAGGCCGGTGTGAATTCGCTACGGGCATGTGGAGTTTGCTGGCGATATACCGATTTTTATTATCCAGACTCCTGGTTGTCGGTCGTCTGGCAAAGTCTGGCATGGCCGCGTGGGAAGTCAGCCGAAAATGTATTATTTTAACAAATTTGTTCAACGCTCGTAGGTCGATAATCGGGCGTGTAGATACCTCGTTTTTTTACCTCAGGATTTTTTACAGAGTACATGTTACAGAGCTTGAAGAGTTATTTGATTTGTAGAAGGCTCGGTTGTGTATTGCGTCATAATGAATTTCGTCGGCATTAACAGAGGAGGTTTTTGTATGCGAGTGTACGACACTCCGTGATTGCGATCATTATCGCATCTTTCGCTGGTAGTGGATACCAATGGTTATTGTACATAATTACAATAATATAGTAAATTAACGCCCTCCGATGGAAAGCTTCGGATAGTTGTTTTCCACAGTCGTTGTTTGAAACGAATAATTTTGTTCCTGCTTTACCTTTGTGTGTCTGTTTTACATATTTATGTTCATTTTCTTTGTAGGCAAATACCTAGAGGGAGTCCGGGAGTTGATTTATTATTTTGTGAATTAATCGTTTGAGTCTGATTTCAATACATTTGGCTTTTTAATCTCAAATAATTTTTAATAATTGTTCCGATAATAATAAGACGGTGACTCACTGTCACATATTGTCGAGATTTTACTAAAAACTTTGTAAAGCTTTGTTATATACACTTTTGGGTTATTATGTGCAATAAATGATCCAGCTCTCTCGGAGAGGAGGCCTGAGTCCCCGCAGCGAAGAAATGTACTAAAAAGGTTGATTTATTGTTAATTTATAATTATTGTTAATGATTTCCTCTAAACCGGACTGTGATAATCGACCGTTACCTGTTTCTTTTCTGCGCAGTGGTCTCGTCTTCTTCCGTAGAGCTCTTGGACCAACAGCTATTGCAAGAGAATTTATCTTTTTATTATCTGTACCGCAGACGGGTTCGAACAGTTAGACCGATTGGTTCCCGTGGGGGTTCCATCGCGGACTTCTCGACGTGGGGTTTATTTTGAAACTTTTTCGACCGTCCGAATACTTCAAACGCTTTTGAACTGATTTACTACGACCGCACTTGACGAAAGTACACAACGCTAGGAGCTCCGAAAGTGACATCCGCCGCCTCGTCCTAGCTGGCAAGTGGGGGTACTATAGTGGCGGGAGTTTCCCGCCATCTTTATTCTTGACTGTCCATACCAATGACCGCCGCCGACCTGATGACGCGCCGCGAGTCTAGAGCGGGCACTACGTCTCCGTGTGTAATTTTGTATATTATGTCAGTTGTGTAAGACGGCTCACGCTTAACTAGTTACAGACTTATCTTGGCTGACACGGCCTCTGAAACTAAAAATGATTAATAATTTATTTTTATGGTTTATTGCATAAAATAGTCTTATTTTTAATTGCGTAGAGTATTCTTATTCCTAATGGGGATAAAACTGCCTTTTGCTCACTGCAGACGTCGCTACTATACGAAATATATATAAACGAAATATTAACACTGAAACATTTTATTCCTTAACTCCTAACATGCTGTGTATTTATTAATCGCCAAAAATATAGGAATGCATATATTTCTTAAAGATCCTTGGCGAAGAAAAGTGTGGCTGTTTGAAGAAAAACTGGAAGAGGCAGAGGCAGAGACGTGTACATTGAATACATTTTCGTTAATAAACAAGTGCGAAAAGTAGGAACACTCAACAGTCACGACGTCTGCGCTTTGATTTTTAAACCCATTGAATCAAATTATTTTTTTCTGAAGTCGGTTTTTTGTAGAAAGTTTTGTTTATTCTATGACAACACAAATCACGAATGTCACGAACATACTTGTTGCTTGTTGGTAACATTGACATTTCCCTCCTCCCTCGCTCCCTCCCTCCATCCCTCCCTTGCTTTGCTTATCCGTCATCAATCACCTCCAACAAGAAAGTTTAGGTTCAAAGTCTGGGTTCAATTTTCAAAGTTTCTTAATCTTGGAAAGTGTTACTTTTTAATTAATTAAATTCTTACTCGAAGTTCAAAATGTCTAATAGCAAGATGTTAAGTGCCCTCAAGATCCTTAAACATCGAAATAATATAAAATTTTTCAACAGTAAGTTGGAAGATTTTCTCGTAGTTTTTATTTTTCTTTTTATATTTTATAAAGACAATCATAGACTTATCCACAAAATATGAAGTATGCTTACGAAGTAATATTCTTTTAGGTGTGAACTGCAGGTCATATGCAGTTGCTGCAGGTAATCATGTCCACACCAAATGTAAATTAGTTGACGGCGTTTATGTCATTACTTTAGATTCTCCAAATGTTAAGGTAAGAAATCTAGTTATTTTCAAAATACAATCATGTGATCACATTTAGAAAAGGCTAAACAATTGAGTCACACTTTAAGTAATTAGTTTAAACTTTTATTTTTGATTTCAACTTGTATAATGTATAGCCAAAATTTAAATATGGAAAGTGAAGACAATAAAATTTCGAATGAAGCTTAATAGACAAGGTATTTGCATGTCAGTTAATTGTTTGCAAAGTTGTTTTGAGTTATAATTTTATACTCTATCTTTTGTAACCCTAATAAAGAATTTCTCTTAACATAATTAATATTTATCCGTAAAATAGCTCCAACTACATGTTGCTGAGAAAGTTTTAAAATGCATTCTTCAGTTATTGCAGTGGATAGTAACAAATGCTGCTTATTAAAAATAGCTTTAAAATTCTTACACTTAATAATAATTTCAGGTAAATACACTTAACACAGTGTTGATGGATGAGTTTAGAAATATTGTGAATGAAGTGGATTCAAATCCAGCCATAGAGGCAGCTGTTTTGATATCTGGTAAGCCTGGCTGTTTCATAGCCGGCGCTGACATTACAATGATTGAAAACTGCAAAACCAAAGAGGAGGTCATTAACCTTTCTAAAGCTGGTATGTTGTTCATATTAATGATAATTTCCCAATCAGAATATTCACAAAAATAATAAATTTTCATTAAGTTTTAAGCAGTTCATCCTAAAATTGCAAATGTGGTGTACTTACTACAATACCTGTTACATAATTCAATGGCATTAAGTGTGGAAGTGAAAATTTTTGATTCGAAAGGATTATCTGATATTTTGTATTTTTAAATATATAAGATGTGTGTGTATTTTAAGATATATTTTGCAACTTAGTCATCCTATACATGTATTAGCATAGGCAATAGAGGAAGGGAGGTGAAGTAGTTTTACAGTTATTTTCTATAGTAGAACAATTAAAAAGAAACTTCAAATAAAGGTGATAAAACAGTGAAGATATTGATTAAGTCCCAAGTTATTGATTGTTATTTCTTAGGGTAGATGAAGACTTTACATGAGATTAACAAAACTTGCAAGTCGTATATGTGTTGCCTGCCTTTATGGACAGAGGAGAGGAAAGACAGGAAAAAGGATGTTTCCTTTTCCCCTTCCCATCCTATCCTTATTAGGAAAGGATGAGAAAGGGAAGAGGACTGAAATTGGGCCTCCGGCACCAAACTCTTCAGATGAAACACAGAATACTTCTACTTCACGCCTGTCTTCTGTGAGGTTGTGGTATTTCACTGATCTAGCCAATTCGTGCAACAGATGTTGTTGTGGATGTTACCACTGTTAACTTTTAACTTTTCACCAAGCCCATTCAGCCTAGGTTTCATATGACAATTTTGCTAACATTTGTATGTTTATAGGTCATGAAATCTTCAAACGTATGGAGAACTCCCGCAAGCCTTATGTTGCTGCAATTCAAGGTTCTTGTCTGGGTGGAGGCTTGGAGACAGCTTTGGCTTGTCGGTACAGAATTGCAGTAAAGGACTCAAAAACTGGACTAGGATTACCTGAAGTTATGCTAGGACTTTTACCAGGAGGAGGTGGCACTCAAAGGTATATTATATATTTCTTGACTAATATTATATTTTCATACTCTCGATTATCTTTTTCTTTCATTCTATATGTTTTATTGAATTTAAAGTATTTGCATACAATTTCACACACACATTAATTCAAAAAATTAAAAATCACATTATGCCGTAATGTGATTTTTAATTTTTTGAATTGTGTATGCCATGCATTTAAACAGAGATGGCAATAACTGCTGTTTTAGTAATGAATTACACTGTTGCGTTATTCTTTGATAACGGTTATTGTAAATTGTTGTTAGTTGTTAGGCGTTGTTACGAATTTGCGTTTTTATAACATTGGTAAAATAACATAACAAATATAGAATATGATATTGAATATTAAGGAATATTTTAACAATAAGAGTAAGAGGCCTTTTATAAACCATAATGTAACAATCAATAAACATCGCTAGTTTGAGTCGGCACCTATCGTCACGCGTCGATTGCTTTCTTTTTTCTGGTCACCCACCTACTAGTTTTTGCGTAATGCTTACTCGCTCTCCTGAATAACATTGCCTAACAACAGACAATGACTGACAATGAATAACCAACAACATTAACTCTAATGACATATCCAGTAATTTGTTGTATGTTATTCAAGAATAATGCATTATATTATCGGTTATTATAATTATGACCATCTTTACATTGAAATAAAGTAACTAGCGTGTGTAATTCTGCATCTCTTTCTATTCTCCTTTTTTTATAATACCCTTTTTTTTTCCACATTCTTCTGTTTGTTAGGGATGTAGTAGTGTAGTTGTAGTCACTTAACATTAAATGAGCTGTTTGTTTGCCCACATAAAAAGCAAAACTTGTGACCATCTCATATATATTTATGATTGTTCATAGAACACCGAAGTTAACATCAGTGCCCACAACTTTGGACTTAGCACTAACGGGCAAAACAGTTAAGGCAGATAAAGCAAAGAAACTTGGACTAGTGGATTTACTAGTATCGCCTTTGGGACCAGGTACGTATTTTATTTGTTGAAATACATAACAAAAATGTCAGGAAAAGTTTCTCTTACTTATCTTTTTTTACACTGTTATCTTAAAAAAAAAAACAATTTTTTAAGTTTAAAGTTTCGAGTTGGAGTTGACTGACCTAATCAATTTGCTTCAATGCAATTTAAGCAAAATATTTGTACCACTCATAATAGATAATTTTGAAACTAGTCGCCAGGGCCTCCTAATTACTAAAGTACCAAATATTAAATTAATACTACTTTAAAATTAGATTAAAAATAATTCATCTGTCTTAAATGTTTCTCGATCTCTATCTAGGTCTAGGCCAACCTACTGATAACACAATGAAATACCTTGAAAATGTTGCTGTACAAATTGCAAAAGATATTGCCTCGGGGAAACTTAAAGTGGACAGATCTAAGAAGGGACTAGTTGACAAAGTAATGGCAACTGCAATGAAATGGGACTTTGTTAAGAATATGATTTTCAAAAAAGCCAAAGAGCAAGTGATGAAAGCCTCTCGTGGCTTATACCCAGCACCATTAAAGGTAAATTTGAATATTTTTTAATTTATGTTCCAATTTAAATTATTAACAACAAAAAAAACTTAGTATAAAAATTGATCGATGATCAGTTTACCTCCGATTTTTTTTTTAATATTATTTCCATCGAATTATTATTTATATCATCATAACCTTTGTATAGAACTGCATACAATCTAATTTTGTTCAATTTACTTATCAGATTCTCGAAGTTGTAAGAACAGGAGTGGATAAAGGCTCCCATGCTGGTTACGAAGCTGAGGCTCAAGGGTTCGGTGAATTAGCGATGACCCCGCAAAGCAAAGGACTGATTGGACTTTTCAGAGGTCAAACTGAATGTAAGAAAAACAGATTCGGAAAATCACAAGTGGATGTTAAAACAGTAAGTAAAAACTACATTTATTAATATTTAAGAGAAAAAAAATTATCTGTATTTAAATTAAGAATATTATTATGGTGTATTTAAAGCATTTTATAATTATAAATTATTAGATTCACTCAATACTCAGCTTTCGTTTGTGCAGTGGTAATAACTTAATGGTTAGCCTAAAAGACCTTTAGATGTCTGCATTGTATTTTAAAGCCCAAGTCTTAAGTTGTGTCTTAAACATGTCCTTTTTATATATTGTTGAATTCATTATTTAGATTGGTGTTCTCGGTGCCGGTTTGATGGGAGCAGGTATTGTTCAAGTGTCAATTGACAAAGGCTATAATGTTGTTATGAAAGATGCCACAAACGCCGGCTTATACAGAGGCGTTGGACAAATACAGACAGGATTAGCCAATGCTGTGAAACGTAAAAGAGTTTCCTCGTGAGTATTTAGTGTAAAGTGTAATTTAATTTATTGAAATAAAACTTGTTGAAACTTGAAACTGTGTGAATTGGATTTTATCTTTCTATCTTTACTAAAACGTAACTTCATGTGCTTCAATTTATCTCTCTCTCATTTTCATATTTTGTAAAATCTATAACATAACTCCACTGTGCTATAAATAAAGCTCTTTAGACATACATGATGCACATCTTATGGTGACAAAAGCAAATCCAATGTTTATTTATTGTGTATTGTAAAATTCTATTGTGTATCATTGTGAACTATACTCTACTATGTATTAAGGGCGGTATAGGATGAGATATCTATATTTTAAAGGAGAAAACCATAAAACGATATCATCTATTTTTAGTGAAACTCTAATGGAAGCACTTAAACTTATTAAAGCTTATCTCAGTATATATATTGGATTTATTGTTAATTTTCACAGATTACAAAAAGACAAATATTTATCTAATCTCCTCCCAACTCTGAGTTATGATAAATTCAAGAATGTCGACTGTGTGATTGAAGCTGTATTTGAGGATATTAACATCAAGCATAAAGTCATAAAGGAATTGGAAGCTGTGATTCCGCAACACTGCATCCTCGCCACCAACACAAGCGCTATACCCATCACTAAAATAGCTGCTGGAAGTCGTCGCCCCGAAAAAGTTATTGGTAAGCATTTAATTCGAAATATAAAAGATTTTTTTGTATGGGAGAAGGTGGCAACAAGAAAGCGGGTCACCTGATGTTAAGTGACCCCTACCCATAGACAACAAGCAAATGAGTCTTTAATGCACATAGAAGGGGATGCATATGGCACAGGATCCTTCATTTTCCCATCCATACCCTCCCCGTCCAATTCTCTGAGGGAGGAGGACTGAAATTGGGCCTCAGCCAACTGGACTCATCAGACGAAACGAAGAAGCATAATTCTACTTCACGTCTGTGAGGTGGTGGTATGTATTTCACTGGTCAAGCAGGCCAAATTATGCAATAATTTATCCATGTTGTTGTTGCGGGCTCTACCACAGATAAAAATATAATAGTTATTTGTATATGTATCTACTAATATTATAAAGAGAAAACATTTGATTGTTTGTTGGTTCTGGATAAACGCAAAAATGACTAAACTGATTTTAAAGATTCTCTCACCAATAGAAACCTCTTCTATCGGAAAGTAACCTAGGGTATATTTTATTTGTGTATCTCAGTCCAGGACTATTACTTTGAATGGACCACGCACCTCGATTATATCTTAATATGAATTAGTAAAATAGATATGTTGTTAAGGTATGCACTACTTCTCGCCGGTGGATAAGATGCAGCTGCTGGAGATCATCCGCCACCCGGGCACGAGCGACGACACGGCCGCCGCCGCGGTCGCGGTGGGCCTGCGCCAGGGCAAGGTCGTCATCACTGTGGGCGACGGGCCCGGCTTCTACACCACGCGCATACTATCTACTATGCTCAGTGAAGCTGTTAGGTTAGATAAAATTAATTCTCGTATTTTTTACGTAGCATATTAGGTAACCAACATTGAATTTCTAAACTTAATGAATGATGATAAAGTTAGTGCGATGCAGCGTGAATACACCTCCTGCAAGATGAAGCGACGATTTGATCAAGGAGACTGAATTGCACCGATCTTTGTACCGATCCTTATGAGAAGTACTTTTTTGATAGAAGGAACATGTGCTCAACCAAATGTATTGCAGATATAAGGTTTGTAAGAAACGGGATTCTTACCACGATTAGCCTTTTTGTGCTCCCGACATTTCGGCACAGTTGAATCCCGTTTCTTACAAACCTTATATTAGTAAACACCACGAAAGTTTAAAGTTAAATGTATTGCAGCCTCATCACCCAGATCAACGTATATTATTATAGAACACAAATAATTGCTACAAGTAACAAGGCAAATATTATACTCATAATTTTTTTTATAACATTTCAATATTTTTTTCACAGGTTATTGCAAGAAGGTGTTGATCCCAAGGATCTCGACAACATGACGAAACAGTTCGGCTTCCCCGTGGGCGCCGCCACGCTGGCTGACGAAGTCGGTATCGATGTCGGCTCGCATATTGCTGTTGATTTGGCTAAGGTAAATAAATATACTTAGTCATTAAATTTAAATTTTATATCATTTTGTACTCATAGTAAAATTATTTAAAATTTTATTTTTCGCCATTATCGCCTTACTATCTTGTAATCGTCTTATATTTTATCAACAGTGACCGATAGCAAACCCCCAATCAGACCAAGAGCATAAAAATATTTGTTTCTTTTTGAAGTGCAACTTTTAACTTTTAGATAGACGAGGGGTGGGGGGGGGATTTAATGGTTAATTCGTAGCTTCGCTAATGATGTACCGATTTTGATGATTTTTATTTGACTTGTGCTTGTCATGTGGTCCCATTTAACTGACAAGTAGTTTTATACTTTCTTAATAATGCGTACTAAAAAGTCTGTTAAAAATAGGACAATTTTGCTTGTGTCCACATTTAGCACACATTTCGATTTTTTAATTCAACTCATCAATTTTGATCTCGCTTATATCTTTGTTCGGAATTAAGATGATTGAATTCAAGAGCCACAACAAAAGTATGTTTTATCCGCTATTGCGACGTCAACGATAACGATTTTATGTTGTAAAAATACATCCCCAATAAATTTTAAAGAATTATTTTTTTAAACACACAATGTTACAGGCTTTTGGTGAACGCATTAGCGGCGGCGACTTAGGCATTATGCAGGACCTGGTGAAGGCGGGCTTCATGGGCAGGAAGTCGGGCAAAGGTTTCTATGTTTATGAGAAGGGCACTAAGAACAGGGACGTAAATCAAGATGCTGTACAAATCTTGAAAGACAAGTACTCTCTGGAGCCCAAAGGCGCAAATACCGTAGAAGATCAACAATTACGTATGGTTTCCAGGTTAGATATTTAAAATTATTGACTACTCTATTAGGTTTTTATATAAGTATATATTTATTCCAACTAAGACCTCAGTTACAAATTAGTCGTCTATCATTTTACAGTTAGACAAGTGCTTGAAAATAATATGATTTTATTTCAATCCATAACTAAGTTTCAAGGTTAAAAACTTTTCTTCATGTGTATAGCTTTTCGCCTGTCTCTAAGCTGACTCTAAGCTGTCTGTAATATTAAAGAACCTATGGGTGAAAGAGCTCAGATATTGTTAAATATTACGTACTTATTAACTTAAATATTTCTTATAATGTAACTAAAATAGAATATTTTCATGTGTTTGAAAGTATCTTATTTTTTTTCTGGATCTCAATGATTTTTTTAACTATATCCAAACCCCTTTTAAAACTACTTGCCTACTTCTGCCATGCTATGCATGCTTCTGCTAGCTACACTAGTGCCTTTGTGGACTCGGGTTTAGCTTTGTCTTGTTGCTACTATAAAAAAAATCGACTAGTGCCCATTTGTGTCATCATAGTTCCACATCTCCACTATTTTAATATGTTAATGTAAGCTACAGTCGTTCAAAGAATAATTATTTTCAGGTTCGTGAATGAAGCAGTATTATCGTTAGAGGAGAAAATCTTACACAGCCCGCTTGAGGGCGACGTGGGCGCAGTCTTCGGTCTTGGTTTCCCTCCATTCACCGGTGGACCCTTCAGGTAAGTGGCTTATATAATTATATGATGGTTAAATGAAATATAAGATTTAATGCTATATTTTTTTTTAATCAAAAAATGTCGAATTCTATAATGATTATTATGGCTCGCTTAAATAAAGCTGGCACCTGTTCACACGTTGCGCTTGTGTAGTGAATAAACGCGTAGCTTGACGTCGCACTGCATGCGCATCATGAAACGTCCGTCAATCTCGCGCGCGGTCAGGCTTATGATATTAGATGTATTTTGCATTTGATTTAATTTACGATTCTCATTGCAAGCAATAATAGTTTTACAACTTTTTTTTACGACACACGACAACTCACTGAAATTAGAGTAGATTGAATACTTCAAATTTATTGCATTTTCAATCAAAATCATTTAATTTTAAACATACTGTATAGTGAAATTGCATCAGTATGAACAGGTCAGTTGTAGTTAATCGATCTAAAAGATTGATTCAAATTTTATAATATCATAATAGTGATCAATAAATTTTTGTTACAGATGGGTTGATCAATTTGGTGCTGACAAATTAGTTAAGAAAATGGAAGAGTTCCAGGGACTGTATGGGGCGCCGTTCAAGCCGGCTCAGACCCTTGTCGACATGGCCAAAGATACTAGTAAGAAGTTCCACATCAAGTAGTTAGTACAAGTCAACTTTGAGCCAAGGTTCCTGTGAATAGAAAACCGTTTAAAGTATGCTCCTTTAATGTAACAGTCATTCATATATATCCATGTTTTTAACTCAGTGAATTTGAAAATTGTCTATTTTCTAAAGGAATATATGTAAAAATATATTTTCTACTAATAATTTATATGTAATGATTGTGATGCCCAAAACTATATCATAACATATGCTATACAATAGTCGACAGTGGCGGATGCAGCATTGTCATTTTAGTTGTGGGGGGATGATTTGCGCCCTTAAATGGTAACCAACGGCCAAGTCTGACTAATCGTGATAGTCTTCCTTCTTAATAGCGCAAGTAATGTTCTGTTTCCGTAAAGACATTATCCTATATCCTTATAAATACCTACATAGTAATATCAAATTTACCCAAAAGATGGTTTTCAGACAGATATGTTAGATAAGCTGGAGATAAATAATTGCTGGCTTTTATGTATAAAACAAAGTATGAAATACAATAAAAAAAAATACTTCATGTATAAGCCCTATTATTATTACAAAATTAAGTATTACAAATCAACTAATCTCATCCAATAGAGGATCATCGAATCCTGTTTACAAATATTAAATGTTAGACTGAATATATTGCTGTGGTATAGAGATTAATGAGAAATATATTTGTGCTTTAAAAGGTCTTTGAGGTCAATGTTGTTTTCATAAAGAATTTATTTGGATGAATAGCTTCATAAATGTTTTTTTTGTAAAATAAATAATAAATTTCGTAAATAATTTCATTTGTTACTAGTGGCAATTACAAAAAAAAACAATATTTTTTAATTTATTACAAACACTGCCTTTGCTATTGAAAGTTTATTATTTGTAAGAAAAGGTTATTTGTGGCTTGTAACAGATATGGGAAATATTTAAATGCATATTTATACATTTTTACCTTATTGTGTATAATTAATGGTGTTATTTATTGTGTAGATTGAGATTGCAGACTTTTGGAATGTGCTTTAATAAAATATAACAAAAATGCAATTTGTTTTAATGTATCATGTGAATGTTGATGTCACTGTATTTGGAACTCTTTTGACTGGTGATCTGATATGAGTGAGTATAACATATGTATAGCTAACGATATTATAATACAAAAAGTAGCAGATATCCCCTTAACGGTCGAGTAAGACTCGAAACCGTCCCACTAGACGCTTCTTTAGCTTACATCACACGTATAGTACTTTGGGCTTATGTCAGTCAGTCAGTGTCATAAATAAAATGCGCTCACGCCCGTAACCCAGAGGAGTAGGCAGAGATCATGGATTTTCATTTGGCGCGATCTTGGCACACATCTCGCTTCTACATTCATACATCTACGCATACATGCTCGTCGGTTATGGGTGCTCCTTATATAGTCCTTGTTTAATAAGCCACTAATCTGATATAAGTTCTCCTAGGAGGGCCCCTAACAACACAGCCACTCATTTTGCAACATAAATTTGTTTCGTTATTCTCTCTTCATTCTAAATCTTTAACATGCGTACCGTCTCTACTAAACATACACCCCAAATATACGAACTCTTCCACCTGTTCCACTTCTTTACCGTTGACATTTATTTCAATTATAGTCTTACTTTATTCTCTTTCAAACACCATTACCAGAGATTCATCATCATCATCCTTTCAGAAAGAATTAATTAAAATACTTCAGTTTCTACTTTTATATTTATTATTTACTAGCTGTGCCCCGCCCTTATTTATAAACCGATTGAGACAAACACTAAATGTTAAGTGAAGCTTACCACAATACATTAGTGAAAACCGCACCCAAATCGGTTAAGCCGTTACTAAGATTACCGGTAACAAACGCACAGATAAACAGAGAGACAAAAATTATAACAATGATTGTTTTGGGTTTGATTGCGTTTATGAAGGCCCCCAATAATAGTTTTTCTCAAATATATTCCATGTACAGACAGCGATCAGTTACATTTTTATTAATTGTTAGGACTTTTATAGCAGTGCTTACAGATTTTTCTTTGTCATAATACTCTGCGTTTGCGACAATTGTACCCAATTACAGAACCATCTGTATCCATGCCACTTTCAGCACTCAATACTATATTATATGGTACGTCAGGTGGCTCGTTCATAAGAAAATGTACTTACAAGTCGCTAAAGATGAAAATATATACAACTACAGATAATATATTAATTACTGTACACCACTGATCTCTCACCAAATATTTAAATTTTAAAATGAAAAATTGAAATTGGAAAAAAATAAAATAAATTAAAAAAATAAAACAACATACATAGTAACTTTTCTTCAAGAGTTTTATTAAAACATTTATATAAAAATAAATATTTCAAAATTTATAGTAAAATAAAACTCTTGAAGAAGGCAAACCGGAAATAGACAAACAAGACAAGACAAGAGCAACAACAAATTTAAATGTGAATACATTCTATACAAATACAGAAATACAGTTGTAAAATGTTCACATTCTAAGTAACAAGTTGACAATTTCTACATGCTAATATATACAAAAGTATAGTTGTAGCTATAAAGGGTTTAATAATTCGAATATACCATGGTATGATTAGTTTTAGGGCATGTACTAGTGCTATATTTATATGCATTTTTAAAGTATGAAGTTGGCGTTGTTCTAGTGAGAGTTGTGTTAAGTGGTTCAAACATACTGATATCTAATTTACTGGACAGTGGAGTTAGACACTACTGAACTGAATGTACGTACGTTATATCCCGTATAAGGTCAATCATGCGATGCGATCAAATTCTTTAGTTTTTGTTTAGAAGATCGTTTATGATTATGATTTACATATATATTGATATATTGTGTTAAAATTACACAATTTATTGTTAAAATTTATTAAACTTGAGAAAATATAATACAACTTGACTTTTTATTCAACAGACTTTTCAATGCATTTTATTATGTGCCCTCACTCAACAACGAAAACCGAACGACATTTTTGAACTTGTATGGTAAACCAAATCGGGAAGTACATAAATATTTGCTTAGTGGTATCTACTTAAATTTTTACTTTTTAGATGTGTAGGTTTTCGAGTCAACTAATTGCCCGATCACTACCATTTATGCCTTTACCTTCTAATGAATCATTCACTACATTCAGCATAAGTTGTAAGTCCTTCGCCGATGACGCAAACTCAACATGGTCATCGGCGTAGAAGAGACGTTTTACAACTAGCTCACCCATTCTTAATCCACAATTTACGTCTTTCAAACCTTTCAAAAAATCATCCATAAAGAGCATGAACAGCCACGGGGATGCTAAACAGCCCTGTAAATCTTTATTAAAATCTCAACCAGTCTGAGTAATGTCCTTTTAATCCTAACACATTTTTATAAAAAGACTTTAATCCTTGTATAAGATCACTGTTCAATCCAAACTCAACTAAACTTGACCACAGACCATCTCTTTTAACTTTATCACAGGCCTTTTCGAAATCTACGAAGGCGCAGATTTTTTTTTTGCTTACAGCCAGAAAATTTTCTGTGATCATACGTAAAGAAAAGACCTGATCCTGCATGGATATGATTTATTACTTTCCTTATACCCATTCCATACCTGCTTGCACACCCCACATTCTTTCTTCTGTTTCTTTCATAACTCTTTCAATCAGTACCTTAGCATAAAGTTTTTCCACAATGCTGAGAAGGCTGATTCCTCGATAATTTTTACAATCATGCTGTGAACCTTTTACTTTATATAAAGGGACGATGACGGCTTTACACCAATCTTTCGGTACTAGGCCATGTCTCCAATATATATTGAAAAAGACCCACAGTAGGCTTGCAACTAAACCTTCTCCAGCTCTCAGCATTTCAAGGGAAATCCTGTCATACACGGGTGCTTTATTTAATTTCATTCTTTTCATCGCAATCACAATCTCATTCAAACTTATCTCACTATCCAACTCCTTTTCTTTATGAGTATCTGCCTTGTTACAGATACTTCAAACAAACATTCAAAATATCTCTTCCATATCTTTAGACTTGCTACTCCATCATTCAGGAAGTCCCCATTCTCATCACGGACAACATTAATTCTCGATTTCACTGACCTTCTGGCATCTTTGACAAATTTCCGAAACATTTGTTTTGCCTGGAAGTCGTCAGATAATCTTTTTGCATCCCTTTCCTTTTGCCTTGCTAATGACCTAAAAGTCTATGTTACCAGGCCATAAAATTTTAAAAAAAATGCCTTGCTCAAATATTCGCGTCAATGTTTAGCAGCATTTGCAGTTTAGGAGACGTATTTATCGTAACAGATACAAATCACAGGTATTCATAGATACTAGATAACAGTTGTTCCTGTGATATCATATATCTGTTAAAAATACCATTCATAATTCACAATACTCAAATCACAGAATACAAATTAGTCACGAATACAATGACTCAAAAACTCAAATACTATCTGCTGCAGGTTAGCACTTGAGTGCGAATGCAATACATCGATTATAACGATTGTCATCGATGTAATTCTTTAAACATTAAAACTGGAAACTGTAATTAACTTTCCAGCAGCAGTTTCCAGTTCCACTGTCGAAAACATTAACATAAAAACTGTCATTCATAAGTGGTTCATGATCACCTCAGTTTTTTCAGAGAGAAACCTTGTGTTTGTATCGCGATACGATTACGCCAGTGGAAACCCACGGCCTCTACAAATACCCAAGATTTCAGACTTGTAGTTTTTAAAGTTAAATCATATAGCACATAAATAATACAAGATTATTTATTATCTTAGTTGTTTTTGGTGTGTTAAATGTGTATCCCATTTTCTTCTATCATAATAAAAACTAATTTCCATGAAGGTAGGTTATGTTTCATATAACAAATTTTGTTTATATGGGTAACTATGGAAACATGCTTCGTCATAGAAGAGCAAATTGCAAATAGAAAAAACTAAAAATAAACTACCGGGAACTTTTTTTTTTTACCTTCGACATTGTTAATATTTAAGTGAAGGTTAAAAGTACTGTTACTTAATTGAAAGGTTGACATGAACAGTTTTTAATATACAATTATCTGAATGGCTTTTTCTTTTGAAGTAAATTATATATAAAATATTCTATTTGAAGTAAATTAAATATTTTTAAACAAACTGCAGGTTTTTTAATCATCTACATAATATTAAAACAATAAATAAACACCAAACAAAATGTTCTAACAATGTACTGTAATGAAATGTATGTAATGTAATGCAGTTATTAATTTTACATTTTTTCCAGGTAGAACAATTGGCGAAGAAAACTATTGTGCCTCTATAATGTGCTCACTTTACTTACTACGTTTTTAAATTGAAAATGCCTTTTAAGTTATAAATTAAGACTTTGCAAAATAATTAAAAATATGTTAGATGTGATATTTTTCTTAGTCAAAGTTAATATTATTTGATATGTGTTTTAAATCTAAAAGCATGTTATTAAATTTAAATTTTGTAAAAAATAAGAGCTTTAAAAGACTTTTAGAACACAGCATATATCTTGCAATAATTTTTGTTTTAGTACCAGTATTTATTTATTTTGAACTTTGTATTGTATTGCCAACTGTAATTGAAGAATGGAGTATACCATATATAATTCATTATTGTTGTGCAGCATTTTTGATACTTAATATAGTTGGAAATATGATTTTTGGAATGTTTACCGATACAAGTGTTAGGGGCAAAGTGAGTCATTTTGCTGATAAGCAAAATAAGCATAATGATTGGACTTTGTGTGCTGTGTGCAATTGCCAGCGACCACCCCGTGCATGGCATTGTGATACTTGTAATGTATGTATTTTAAAAAGAGACCATCACTGTACATTCTTTGCTTGTTGTATTGGTTATAACAATCACAGATATTTCATAATGTTCACATTGGATATCTTTGTGGCTATGTTATATGCATTTTACTATAATGTACAGTTTTTAGCGCTATTCATATCCTGGAATCATGGCCTTATCATTATTAAGTTTGTATTTCCATTAGCCAGTTTTGTTATAGATTTTGGTTCTGAAAGTGTATATGTATTTTTAGTTTTGATAAACTTTTTGGTGGCCTTATTTACAGGTTTCTTATTTTTCTACCATTTCAACAATATTATTAAAGGAAAAATTACACCAGAAAATAAAAACTCTTTAAAATCTATTTATAATAAAGGTTGGAAGTGTAATTTAATTGAGGTATTAGGTTCAAGATGGTACTTAACTTGGATATCTCCATTCTTTAATAGCCCACTGCCTGGTAATGGGTTTGAATGGAATATTGATGTAAAAATTGAGTAAAAGAAAGTTTTAGTGCCTTTTTAGTAAAATTTTATATGAGAAATAAATAACATTACTATTTGTGTCTATTAAAGTGTAAAAAAATTGTGGTTAGTATTTTAAAAATTTAATTGTAATAAGAGATCAAAATATACTTTATTTTTTTATTGTATTAAAAAAATTATAATTGACATTATTTTACATACTACATTATATTATATCTTTACAATCTTGGTTTACATTATATTATATTTACAATTAACATAATAGTGGTTATTTTCCTATTGTCTCTCTGGAATGTTAGTATTTGGCAATAGTTGTGCTATATATCTACTGCGTATCCTGTCAGATTGTGATTGTGTGAAATCACGCTGGATTAAATGAGGCTCTTTTGGATCGCGATTTGGTTGATTTCGCGAGTCTGTCACCTCTTGATCTGAACTATCAGCATGTTCTAGTAGATTTGCAGTTTCGTCACCACATTCATTTCTGAAAAAAGAATAACATTTGTTATACCTAAACAACTAAACTTTACAGCTGAATACTGTTTATAAACTTACGTGTTCGTCATAGAGTCTCTCATACTTGGAGACATATTAAGCACTCCATTATTAGCGGAATCCACAATATATATCAATACGGCGGCAATTAGAGATACTAAAAAAAACATAATTAAATTAAACTGAGTTTGACTTAAACAAAAATGAATAACATTAATTTGCTCCTTACTGAATAGACATCCTAAGAAAAACATTTCCAGCATCAAATATCCATATTTGTCAACAATAACACCAGCCAGAATTAGGACAGTAGCTAAACCTAAGTTTTGAACAGCTTGACATCTGTAAAATAGGTGAATTATATTTAACAACTTGCATTTCAGAAGTGATTTTTGTAGAAATATAAATCATAAATATACAAATAAATCAAATATACATGAAATGTGTACAAACATAGGATATAACTGCTTGTGTCACCCAAAACTCTGATTAATAAAACAATAATACCTAAGAAGTACTTACATTCCATATGCTGTGCCCAATTGATTTTTGGGCACAATCAAAGCAACAAGCGGCCATAATCCGCTTGCTAGCAATGAATAAGAAATACCTAGTGAGATCTGAAATTATAACAAAAGTGAGTAATAGTCAAAATCACAATCAAGGAATATTAAAAAAAATCTTACCACTCCCACATATGGATTGACAAATGTAAAGGCCAATAAAAAGTGAGAACCAATTGTCGTGATTGTGCTTATTATGACCCACATCACATTGCGGCCAGTTTTGTCTATTAGAATGCCGAAAAACGGACTCAAAGCTGCTGACAGTAAATATACCATAGAATTCACAGTATTGGCATCTTGGGGCGAAAAATCAAATTTACGCTCGAAGAATAATCTGTAAATTTATCAACGTCTTAGTTCACAGAGACCAACATTATCTAACTATATTTAGCCATATTAACACAATGATTATTTGATTTTACTTACTTTCCTAATGCTATAAATGGAAAAATTGCTAAATAGTATGCCACACATATAACAGACACAAGCCAAAACACTCGTTTGAAATGTAAAATATCTAGCATTCGGAATGGTTCTGCGTCACTTTGTTCCTCATGTCGACCCAAGATCTTTTCAGCTCGGTAATCCATCCATCCAAGTAATAGCCCGCAAATAAGCGATCCAACACATGTAAATGATGCTAAAAATTATACAGCATGCTTAGACTAAAAAATTTCTCAATAAGTCATTTGCAAATGATTTAAACAATTTACCGATAAACAAAGCTACTCCAAGACGTTCATAGCCCCCATAGTAATTTGCAACCCATCTATAAATAGGTTCCATTACCCAAAAGTTAACAGTACTTCCAAATCTAGAGAAAGATAACTGTAGGCCAAACACCATATTCAGCTCCTTTCCTTTAAACCATAACACCACATAGCTATTAACTGCCACTTGTAGAGACTCCCCTCCTATACTGGAAACAGGAAAAAAATTATTAAAATCACCTGGAACACAACTAATCTTCATTTCTCACTTTACAGTTGCTCATACTACTGTTACACACACTTAGCGACATGAACACATAACAAATTTTCCAGCCATAATGGCAAGTGACATCAAAACTTGGCGCCTTTAATCCATATTCCAATGATAACCACTTACTAATTCCTAGTTTTAACTTCGAAAATAAAAAAATTGCGTCATTTTATGCGGCGTGACTTTACTTGAGTGACACTAATAAAGAGAATTTAAACATTGCGTTTTATCCATTTTCAGCTTTCAGTTTTTTGGCACCCTATATAAATTCACCATATTTAGTTATGACAAAAAGTAACCTTATTTTTTTCCCATTTAGTTAAACATATGAATTACTATTATGATATTATAATAATAACCCAACCAGACGAAGACAGCATTTTAACCACCCCATAATAATAAACCAGCCTTTTTTTCTATGTTTTTCCCCATTGCAGAGACACAGGCCTCCTCTTCCAGAGGGCCCCTTCCCTCCCATAATCCACCAAGCTGACCCAGTTCAGGTTGGCGGATGTCACATGTCTTTGATGGTTCTACGACATGCTGGTTTCCTCAAAATGTGTTCCTTCACCATTTTTGGAGCAGTGTTCACGAAATAAATTACACACAGTAAAGCGCCTGCCTGGATTTGAACCCGCAACCTACAGTATGTAAGTCGGGGCCTGCACCATTGGGCCATCACTGCTCTCATTTCTGATATTGACTTGAATATATTTTATTAAAATGTCTCACCCAAAAATAAATCTTCCAAGTATCATAAGCCAGTATATATTGATATAAACTCCAGTGGCAAAAACAATAGCTCCAATGGTCACAATAACCATATAAATAATTGTTCCCAATCTAATACCAAAATATCTGAAAATAACAACTGTTTACATATACTGTTGCAGAAAATTGATTTTTTAAAACATATTGCAATATCTGATCCTACTTTTTATCTATCTATATGTGTTTATCTCATGCTACAACAAATGCTGCGACCATTGAATATTATAAATTAATATATACTCTAATCTGTATGTGATTAAAAACCTTTAGGTAGATCTAGAAACAAAATATTTTTATTGGACTAAGTGAGTCAGACTACATTTGAACTGCAAAATATGGCTCTGCCCAGATAACTGTAATAAAATCCTTGATTAATCATACACTTGTATGAGTAATCAAGGATTTTATTACAGTGGGCTAACTCTAAGCAAATTATGTGATGTGCATGTGTAAAAATCCATTTATTTGGAATTATTGTGCCATCAAAAATTAATTTTGAACTTTCTCAGAGTGGAAGTTTACAGCGAGGCAAGGCAGATACTATTTCTTTATATCAAAGTTAAGATATGTATATATTTGGCGGATGAATATTAAGCTCAAGTTTCTTTTGTGGAACTGTCTATAACAGTTATTGTATTTTAATAAAGAATTATATAATTAAATTATTTTAAATAATACATATCATCAAATGTTTATAAACAACAAATCTCTTTATGCATTAAACTTTGAAACTATGTTAATAATAATCAGTAGGTAAATAAGGTCATAACAAATGATGCACACACTGCTGTTTATCTTGACAAATATGATACCACATGTAATAATATGTATTCATTTATAACACTATTACATACAAGCATACAAACCTATCGATCAAATAACCGCCAATGAAACATAATATGACATTTGGCCATGAGTATATGGAATATAATAAGGCAAACTGAGATGTATTTAAATGTGAATCACCCTTGAAATTGTCGGCTAAAGCACCAGGTGTATCATAGCAAAAATAGGAACCTGAAAAATATAATTACAATCCTTACACATTGTCATTACAATAGTAGATAGAGACCTACTTTACCTGTTTAATTTATTCATTATAATATCACACATCAGTTTTATACTTTACATGCAGGTAGACAGGGGCAGCTGTCACCATCTAATTTTTTCTTTTCTTTCATAGAAGGGGTAGATGCAAATAGCTAAATCTTGAAATGTATTATATGGTAATAGCCTATAGCAAATGTATAGAGCAAGTTGACCCATTTCAAGTTCAGCAATTTCTATATTTAGTCAGGAGTATAAAATAGTCTATTTGCATTGAACACCTCAAATATCGGTCCCATGCCGCCCTCATCCAGTGGAGTCTCTTAACCTACTATAAATTAGCAATAACTACTTAATATCTAGTAATCCAGGTGGATTACTTCATTCCCTTCTTTAATTTAAATCAAAAAAACTACATCTCAACATTAACAAATACAACTGCTCTTTCTTTACATTTTAAGAATGTTATATGTTGATTTAGTCTGGTCACGTTTTTTAAAATAAACATTGTTTGTATTTTATTTAGAATATATCTGATGTTTGTGAAAATAATTTACTTAGTTATGTACATATGAGTCATTAAACATTTATTTTTGCATATAACAACTAATAAGGTCATAATGAAGTTACACTAGTATTATAGAAAATAAAGTAATCTGCACCTTTTTTGGATATTAATAATGTATTGTTATATCAGAAACAAAGAAAGATACTGTGACTAGAATGTTGTTTCTATTGTACTTACCAAAACAAAGGAAGCACATTAATAAAAGTGCTAAAAACCTATGAACCTTGTTTGCTGGATGGCACCACGAATCTGGTGACAGCTGGACCGATCTCCTATCATTGGACGTGGGATCCATTTTTTAAAGCCCTGTGTTAAGATATCGTAATGATGTATGAATGTAAATAAACAATTTTTTAAACGTTAAACAATACAAACTAAAATATATGATACCTTTTTACAAAATTAACTTTATTTTATTTTATATTAACATGAATTTTAGATTCGCCTCTAGCACAATATGTCTCTACATTGTTGGTAAACTATATTGCACAGTACAGCAATACTATACACACAGTATACATGTGACATCAAAGGTATTCCAATTGTTGCAAATAATAAAACAAAACAATCCAGGCTAGCAAAAATAATTACTTTATTTTGACGTGTGGGGAGCGATGACACATGACAGTATAGAATATATAATTTAAGGGTACGTTCCACCAAGCGTTCACGACACTAACGTGTACGACCACAGTTTTTTCCGTTCCACTAGTTACAGAGCGTCTCATATAAGTAACGATAAATATCACAAATACTGGAATATTCCTTAATATTACAATCCAAATGTATTAGCATTACCTAATCTAGGAAACTGTGGGTATTAACTCACCTTTATTATAGATAGGATCCCTTTAAATAGATTTGGAAACCAAATAAAAAAACAACTATACATAAATGACAACACATGTATTAATTTATGATGAGAATGCTGAGAATACCCTGGGCAGCATTCCGAACTAATCCATACTCGACGAACTTGGCATCAAGCAGCATCTGTCCTACATTGTTCGGGCTCGCATTCTCGCATACCACGGTCAAATCTTTAGACGAAATAATTATGTGTCCATCGAATGATTGTTACTGTGAGCTTTATTGTCTAACTTTGACGTTTCCATTTATCGTTCTACACTTGTACAAGTTGTAAATCGTTGTTAGCAAACTGTCTGACAACGTAAACTATTTTTCTACTTTGTAATTAACTTACATGATGCACTGAAGATGAACTGGACGAAAGGATGAGAAAAATTAACATTAATATTTTTTAACCATTTATCTAATTAAGCCCCAACCATGAGATTGAGCGTGGCTACTTGTGTGAAGACAGAAAAAAAATAAAAAATTGATTAGAATGCCTATTCTAATACCTACTTACATACAGTTTGTTCAAGGCCTGAAAATCTTTAACAAATTCTCAGATAAATTTGAGAAGAAGAATTTGCCAAGTGGCAATATAAACCTCAAATTTGTATTAGTTTTAGAATCGCTGCTATACTACACAGTGTGTATATTTTGTAAGTCAAAACATAGTAATTTTTAAAATTAGGTAATTTTAAAAACACCTATTTTTTGACTTACAAAATATACTTATTAGAAAAAGAGTGGGAATCGCATTGTTTCTTAATCGAACCACACTCATTGTCTCGTTGACATTTTTTTTTTCAAAATGCTTAGAGCATATTTTGATTATTTTTATGGGCTTTATATTTTAAAGGCCTATATTATCGGCCTATATAGAGTCCTTTTTTAGGGGCTTTATGACGGGTCGCAATCTATAAAGTCTATAATGTCGGAAGATTCAAGCTTCGAAGATCGTAAGAGGACCGGACGACCTCGCACAATTAGAACACCAGCGATAATTAAAACAGTGAAGGCGCGAATCCAACCAAATCCTGTTCGTAAACAAAAAAATCTTAAAAAAAATCTCTTTAGATGGGGATAAGCAGAAATGCGATAAAAAGAGTGTTAAATGAATACCTGGGGCCTATCGTAAAAAGACCGGACATTTATTGAACTAGCGTTTAAAAAAAAATAGGCTGGAAAGGTCCCGCGTTTTGTTAGCGGGAAAAAATACCGCGAAATTTTGTTTTCGGATGATTTTTTTTTACCATCGAAGAAAGTTACAATAAACAAAATGATAAGGCTTATACCCACAGCAGTAAAGAAGCTCATGTATCCCGAGGGTTCAACGAGAGCATTATCCTTCGTCACCAATGGTTTGGCTTGGAGTCTCATATTCAGGCTTAGCTGAGGTGTTCTTTTTTGTGAAAAAGGTGTAAAAACTAGTGCCCTGGTGTACCAAAATACCGTCCTTACCAGCATAGTGCTCTTTCTCGAGCAATGTTCGAAAACTGGGTAAAATTGGGTATTCCACCAGGACTGGACCAGCGCATAGGGCACGAAGCATGCAAAACTGGTTGAGCGCCCATGGATTCAACTTTATCGGAAATGAAGACTGACTCTCTTCTAGTCCAGATTTAAACTACTGGATTACAAGATATCAATTAATCCGATTTTCAAGGATGGTGATGGGACTTCAACTAATTTTAAACCAACCATCTCCCTATAGCCGTTCTAAGTGCACTGTCTAAAGTACTCGAAAGTTTAATAAACAAAAGGCTTATGCACTACTTGGAGCATTTTAATTTACTATCACCGAATCAATGCGTTTTTCGGCGACACAAATCGACCTGTTGTGTGCAATTGTCATTCGCTTACAGTAGACAGTGTCTAATATCTATTATTTTAGACAAAAATTTAAATTATAAATCCCACATTAACTCTCGCACAAAAAGACTTAAGAAGTTAATTTATATTTTTAAAACTCTTACATATGTGGCTAGTCCATACATTATTAAAAACTAGCTGGCCCGGCAAACTTCGTTCCGCCTTATAATTATTAGATGGTTCACTATTTCGGCGATAATGGCGATAATAAAAAAATACACATAAAAGATAGATATGTCGAGGATTTTTGTGGGACTATTTAAGGTAAATATTTCCATTATACATCATATATGTGTAATTCTAACGGTTTTAGCAGCGCACACCAGAATAGCTCGCATATCGCTAATTTTTTTCCTCCTTACTTGACACTTATCGTTATATTTTGGACAATTCACATGATAAAATTTTAATTGATAGCCTATATGTTATTTTGATGTATAAGCTATATTATTGTAAAGTTTAATTAAAATCCATTCATTTGTTTTTGCGTGAAAAAGTAATAAACCAGCGAGTGAGGGTGAGTCGTGGAGGTAGAGGAGTATTGGGAGGAGGAGGTAGAGCGGATGGTTGCGTGGGGAGGGATTAGCCCCCTTGCAGCCGCATTTCGCGTTATCGCGGCGGCAACGCTGGGATCGTGGGCCTCTGTCTTTTTCAAGACGGGGGCCGTGAGGAGTTAACCTCTATAAAATACTCAAGGCGGCGCCAGCGGGGGAGGGCGGGGAATCCCATACTTACAAACATTCGCATTTATAATATTAGTAGGATATCTATAAGGTTTTGTGTCATTCCATTCTTAGATACTGTATTTTATGCTAGAGCGGTGCTGCCAAAACTACAATGCATCTTTTAGAAGTAGAGAGCTCATAGAGCAACATTTAAAAGTAGCCACTTTTCGACCGATCCTACTAGCTGGAAGGACAAAATTTGCTCAATTCCAATCATACAAGCGGTGTACTTTAAAAAGTTCTTTTATTTCTTAGGTCCTTATCTTTATAGCATAAATAAAAACAAAACTGACCACAAAAAAAATATATTAACTAACAAAAAATGCATAAAAAAAATTAAACAAAAAAAAACCGACTTCAAAAAAATACAAGCATTCAAAAACAACAAATGCACTAAAAGACAAAAACATTTTTACGCAATTAAACAGAATCAATTCTTAATCATATTTATTTTTTGAGTCGGTGTCAGCCAAGGTAGGTCTGTAACTATTCAACGCGAGTTCGCGGTGAGGAGGAGGGGAACAGTCAAGTGTTATTTTCATATAGTCTATGTATTCATATTATATAAAACACTCTGAAACGGTTTTTAGAAGTCGGTTTTGTTTTTGTTAAAATTTTTGTTTATGTCTCGATTTTTAGTGAATCAAAATTAAATACGCTTTATTAAAGAATAACTCAAAATCAACTGAGCAGATCTTG
Organism: Papilio glaucus; assembly: GCA_000931545.1. Classification (NCBI taxonomy): domain Eukaryota; kingdom Metazoa; phylum Arthropoda; class Insecta; order Lepidoptera; family Papilionidae; genus Papilio; species Papilio glaucus. The sequence continues at coordinate 33,255 of JWHW01039093.1, forward strand.
ATCAATTTATATGGGAATACATGATAACCAACTTTCAAACAAAGAAAGATAATAAACATAAGTACGTAGTAATAAATACAGGCCCTCTAATGCGCGGTTTTTGAAATCACTTGCGCGTAGTTTTTACTTACTTTGTAGTTTAAATTCTTGATATCTTCTAAACTAACGTTATAGTGAAAAGGCAATCATAATCTACATTTAATACTTTACCTTACAAACATATTTGTTTGGATTGGATAAGGATTAATACTGAATACGAAGAAATAGCTTCGTAAATAGCGCATTATTGTTTATTGATTGTTCTAAAGAAAAAGTAGATAAGTGTAGTAAGTGTGAGATAGCCGTAGAATACAGAGATCTACAATTCTTTCATACATCATTTTTATGTAATCCTATAGTTGTGGCTTAAGTAGGCTATACTTAAGCCACGAAAGTAAAATTCAACTTTGTCATTTATGCATTATTAAGAGTAACTCAAAAACTACTGGTTGGATTTTGAAAAATGGGACCACATGACAAGCACTGTCGAACAATAAAAAGAATCATAGATATCAGTTCACCAGGAGCGTAGTTGTGAGGTAACTAACTTCAAAAAAAATAGGGACGAATTGATAACTTCCTCCTTTTTGAAGTCGGTTAAAAATAAATTTAATGCATATTGTAAGATTTATCCTTTTTTCATTCCAAGATATTATTTCGTTCGTTTCTGCTAATCAAAATATACAATGAAACTGAGGGTTATATTTATTTATCTCATTTTAATTGGCATTATGTTCTTAATCTGCCACACCATGTACATTATGATACATCAATCAGTTTAATATATGTATGTACATACAAACACATACACACAGTTACATACGCATTTAAACTCTAATATACATATACATGCATTTCTTGAAATTAAGCTAAAAATTATGTATATTTGTACCATCCTTACTTATATTTTAACACCCGTTCTTTAGATACAACACACACGCACGCATGCGCGCGCAGACACACACACAAACATACATGCACACAAAGGGAAATCACTGTAATTCCTTAGCATCGGCGACTACGTGGTTTTATTGTTTTGAACTGTATTTAGAAAACAGTGTAAAGGGAACCTAATTTTGTTTACTAAGTACAAAAAAAATATGTAATCATAAATAAGTCTGTAAAATTACTTGATTAAATAATGTATGTGTGTAAATCTAGTTATAAAGCAAAAGCTATATAATTTATACCAGTTGCAATTTGTACCAGTTTCAAGTCTGTAAAGTTGAATGTTTTTGAAATTTTACCTTCACGGCAGAAGCTTCACTTTCGAATGTTGAATTTGTATGGGACGCGGTATCTGGAGGTATATAAATCTATGTAAACAACTGAAATGCTTTTTCATCTTTAAGTAACCGTCTAAGATAAATACGTTGTGAGTGATGTTATAAATATATTGAAAATTAAAACCAGTAAGTCATTTTGATATTTCCATCCAAGTCTCGTTGTGTTTCAACAATGCTTGCTTGTCGGACGAGTTTGCGCATAGAACTTCGCCGAATGTTAGGGATTTCTGATAGTTCATCTTCCATCTCAGTCGGAGGTTGCGTTAGCTCCAATTGGTCCAAGTTTTCATATGAGTCCGCTTCGGCCACTGGTCTGTTAAAAATGAATTTTCTTATTTAGGTTTCTGTTTGTAACAACTTTAAAACGCGATAGTTTAAAAAAAAATACTTGAATGTAAATGTTACAAGAATGGTCTGCGAACTTCGACGTTTCAATATGACAGAATCTAGATGTCAATAAATGATTTATGGCACATGTCGGCAATCGGAAATAATATTTATTTCTATTTCAAAAATGTATACGTATAAAACATTATCGTATGGCTACAATTACATTATTTTTATACTTCTATCGAAAATTTTGTGGCAGTCGTAAGGTAAACTGCAGTGAAAATGTATGTTTAGCAAATCTTATGAGGTAAAAGGTTTCAACAAGACGGTGCCACATGTCACAAAGCCAACGAAACAATCAATTTATTGCAAACCAAATTT
>JWHW01039093.1:35449-54089 GCA_000931545.1 Papilio glaucus
GCTATCTAATAACCATAGAAACAATACTCTTATGCTATTACCTATTAACATTTTGTCCGTGTAAGGTGTACGGGAGTGTGTGCGAGGGTCTATGCGATGTTCATGGCTAGGGGTAGTTGGTTAACATCCATCTATTGAACCTGTGAACCGCACCGCAAGCTCGTTTGCAGCTAGGTACCAAGTTTGGTACTTCCGCAATAAAAATAATGATATAGCGTGCATGCGTACGTTTTAATATTGTAGAGATTAATAAAAAAAAACAATGTTACCTTTGGCCACCACATTTTAGGCAGTCCGCATATGTCCAGTCTTTTCCAAATTCCTCTCCCTCTTCCGCCGTCTGTGGTAATGAAGTATGTAGTGTTTCCGGTAATCGAAGTGCCGTTAATCCACCTACTACTGACACTGCCCCCATTACTACCAAAGGCAGTACTAAATTACTGGATCCCTGGAAAAGGAAATTTACTACTTTAAGAGAGAGTAGTGTATCCTAACTAATATTATAAATTCTTATTTGTGTTCGTGTTTAGTGTTTGCTATGCTTTAACTCCTTAACAACTCAGCCGAACGCATGAAATTTAGCATACACATGGTCAACATTAGGTACAGAAAATGAGATACCCTATCTTTTTTCTTCTCTTCATAATCGGGCATATATGTAGTAGGTCCCGATTTATTGGTTTGGGTAAATAATTGCGACGTCGACGTTCAATATGATTATTATATTTTAAGAACACTTTATTGATCAACTTATACAAATTATTTATTGCATATTAAAAAGAAAAACATACTTACTAGATAATTAACGAAAGGTATAATGATTAAGCCCAGGCCCCCAATGTAGGCAGACGTCCCGATCCCAACACCCCTTAGTTCAGTTGGGTAAAGTTCACCGGCGTATGGGTATATTATAAGAAATGATGCGGAAATAAAGCACTTTGATATAAGGTACAGGATGAGAGTCTCTGTCTCTGCATCTGTGAATTTATAAGTTACAAATTATAAGAATGCAAATTTTATGCTTTGTTTAAAAAGTAATAACGTAAAATTTGTGAGCTTTTTCCATTTGAAGCAAAGCGTTATTAAACTTTAATAAATTAAAAATATGTACGGACATAGAGAGTAAAATGTATTTACCGTTTGGGAGCAGAACTGTGACGATACAGAAAATACCACTTATAACCATCGACAAACACAACGGCCATCGTCGTCCAACTCGATCCATGAGTATCCAACAGACTAGGTAACTTGGTATTTCAACCGCCGACGATAGGAAGAAACTCATATATTGGCTGCTTCCTATAGCCGGTCCGTAGTAGCTCAGGCCGACATAAACCATTTCCGAGGCGCACCAATTTAACGTGATCAAGCATGTTTTAAGTCTCATATTCGGAGTTCGGCACAAAGCAAACATACTAGCCGTCTCAGCTTCCTTCTCCCCGCTCATAGCTTGTTCTAGAACCTGTCTTTGAATTTTATTCGTGTATTCCACCGGCAATTCTTTGCCGTTAACTCTAGCAATTGATTTTAGAATTTGATTAGCTTCTTCAAACCTCTTTCGCATCAATAGCCATCTCGGCGATTCCGGCAAAACGAACCAGTATAAATAATATAAGAAAAACGGTACGGACGTTGCTAACGCCAGAGATCTCCAATCGCGTAACATGTACGTAACGCCAGATAATAAAATTAATCCCAAAGTGTAAAATATGCATGTCATGACCGTTACGAATGATCTATAATTTGGTCCAGCTAGCTCCAAAGCTGAAATATTAAAAGATCTTCAAGTCTTTTATTTTTATTACCTCGTATTACCTACACCTTAAGAACTAGTATACTTACAGATTATAAACGGTATTTGGTATACGGCTGGTATTGTCAGTCCCACGATTGTTCTCGCAAGTACCCAAAACCAGTACTCGTGTGCGTATGCCGTCATTAAACTACCAACAAGAAGGGTCGTCAGACACGTGAAAAACGATTTCTTGCGGCCGATCCGATCGTTTAAGATTCCAAAACTATACACGCCAATCGGTCCTCCAACATTGAGAGCCACCAGTCCCAGAGTCGGGTAAACGGCGAAGTCGCAAACTAAATCAAACTGCAGAAACAATGAAATATATTTCACATAATCCTAAGATAAAGATTTTAAAAAAATATCTTATTTGAAAAAAAACATGTTAAATTAATTTATAATTAAAATAAATAATATATAATTTGAATAAATTGCTATAATCTTAATTAATCTTTTAAATTTGAAAATTAAATGTACAGTTATAACTTTTAGTCTAACGTGTGTATAGTGTAATGTGTCCCAGTAGGGTACTGGGGAAGACAGAACAATTGCCATCCCACTTTCATCAAGCTAATGCTACGCTCTGGTTTGGATAACTCTGTTTTTTCTGGAAATCAGCCCGCCTCAAAAAGATTATTAACTTTGTAAGTTTTTAAATCAATCATTTATTTGCTTCACTTTGAGAATAGACCACGTTTATATGTACACTATATGTATGTAATTTTTTTACTTACATCAATTACGACGGAAGATATAACTTCGGACTTATTGTATTCATAGCCATCTAAACATGGCTCCAGAGGCCAGCTAGTGTTAACTTCAAACTTTTCATCTGCAGATAACATTTCGGTCCAATTTACAGAATAACGAGTACATTTCTCAAAAGTCGTGTTGTCGTCTGCCTAAAAATAAATAACATATAAGTTGTAGTTTATTATCATATATCTATAGTTGATGATTGATTCACCTGAAATCGGTATAATTCGTTTGTGTTGTTTAACTAGAAATAAAAATAGTTTTATTGTATTAGCTTGTATTATTATTTACATTTATTGAAAGAAACGGAAGAAAGAATGTGGGATGTGCAAGCAGGTTTTAGGAAAGCAATGGGTTGCATGGATCAGATCTTTTCTTTACAGAAAATTTTATGGCTGTAAACCAAAAAAAATCTGTGCCTTTTCTGTTGCCTGTGATTTAGAAAAGGCCTATGATAAAGTTAAAAGAGATGATCTGTGGTCAACTTTAGTTGAGTTTAGATTGAACAGTGATCTTATACAAGCATTATAGTCTCTTTGTAAAGATTCTACTGCTTGAATTAGAATTAACGGGGCGTACTCAGACTGGCTGTTGTTTTGAAACAGTCATTGATTGGAAAGATAAAACTGCGCTGTATAGAAACAAGGTTGCACCGAGGTGAAGGCACAAGGGCGCCGTATGTTAAGAAATAATGTTATTCCAATAATCTAAGTATATAAAAGAAGAACTCATTGATATATCAATTCACAGCCCATACTACTGGCCCTAGTATTGGTTTTTCTAAATTCACTACCAAAAATGTGTAAAGTATGGGATGACAATTTGTCTGAAGAAGTATATTTTCTTCAGCAGAATTACTTCAATTAATTTAGCACACGCGTGTTTCTCTGGCCTTTGATAATTCGCCCTACCCGTCCAAAGCCGGGGAAGTCGCGAGATCGAAATACTTTATTATGTTGAATACAGTATTGTGTTGATGCCTTAAGCTGTGGTGATTAGTAGTATATATAGTAGTACCCATAAGTGAACTTGATGTCATTGAAATTGATTGATTTTATAGAATAAAATAATATTGCGTTAGGAGCAAAATAACTACTTTATTGTAACGCCGTGTGTGTGTTGACAAATTTGTAAGTTTGACTTCAAACAATACATGATTTTAATAAAAGAACGATATTTTTTTTCTTTAATATAAGAGGGAGTGTTTAATTAAAAAAAAATAGATAGAGATAGTTCATTTCAGAGGAAGAAGTAAAAAGTTAAGACATCATTTTACCTTACGTGGTATAGACATTATTTTGCGCTCGTCTTCTGTTAAGTTGAAATGTAGTAAATCGGGCACTCTACACCAGTGGTCGGGGACGTCCGTCATGAAGAGTTGGTTGAAGGCGCAGAAACCACAGGGTAGGCATGCAGGCAAACACACGAGCCATAGCAGTAGTTTCTGGTAGATTCCAAATTCACCGATCTTTGGCAATAAATCATCCAAATCTATTGGATCGTCGTTTTCATCCTTTTCCTTGATATAGCCAAAATAATAAAGGAATAGGCACGAATTAATAAAGGAAACTATAAGAAACTTGTTACACACACATTAGTGGGAAAGCACAAAAACTTATTAAAAAGAAAACAATTTTAACTTTAAAATATGATAAGTACCGGCATATTCTGGCTACCGTAATTATTGCCCGTAGTATTTTTTGGCATAATATCGTAATATATCTATAACATAAACTAGGTCAAACTGATGTCCATTCAATACTACGGGCAGTGGAATACCTTCATACTGAAGGAAGCCTTACAATATTAATCTAATTGATGGAACGTTCCATGAGGAAGCAAAATTAAAACGGAATTTCGGGTTGTTTTAATTTTGTGTTTACATGGGGTTTCTGGTGTTTACGTTTTTTTTTAAATCGTTAGGTATAGCATACCACAATTACTTTTCTTGTTATTTTTATATTTGTATTTCCTGTCTTATCTTAAAAAATAAAAAAAAAACAATCATGGACGTTATTATGTTTGTTTGTTAAATAAATCTTTGAACGTGATTTGAAGTTGCCTATAATGTGTGTGTGTGTGTGTATGTGTGTAATGGTAACGCAGTATTTACACGTACATAGACGATTTTAGAAATTATGTATGTATTATTATTTAATGTGTTTTGTTAGGTTTGGTTAGTAGCTTGTTAATCCCGAGGAGAGTTAGCAGGCAGTTAAAACTGTAGCTAGAACCTATATAGTATGGACTACGGTTACAATTTAAACAATCATATGGGATTATTAAACTGTTCTATGGTCATAGTGTATCGACCCCACATACAAGGGAGGAGGGCAAGGAGATGATGAGGTTAGGGTAGTATTAAGTAGGTTATATCATTTCGTTTAAGTAAAATTGTATAGCGGATGAAACCGCGGGGCACTGCTAGTTTATTAATGTAATTTATGTAACGTAGATTGAGATAAATCATGATATTTTCCACCATTTTTGGCAACAGCGTAATTTACATATGTTGGGTTAAAAAAATCGATTATTTATTTAAAAATTAAATAAAAAAATATTTTAGGTATAAAGGTAAAGAATAAATTAAATACGCTTTAGATTTTGTTAAAGTATTTTATTTGTGAAACGTAGATAAAATTGATACAAGTAAATAAAACTCTTATAGACATAACTTTACACAATAATGAAACTGCGAAAATTGTCTTACGAACATTAATTCAACATTTAACAATTGCGCGTGTGTCCACAACTTTCGTTGTACAAATATTCAACAGTCTCATTCGCACACCGTCCACATCAATAGTAATAAACATTAAGGTATAATTAAATCTCTGATTCATTGTCATACATACATTATATGTATAAAATAATGGGTTACGTGAAAATTGACTTCAATGTATTATAAACCTAGAATTTTGTAAAAAATTTGTGCACCAATGTTTTAATACTTAGTTAAAATACTACCGATTTAATAATTTTGAATTTTTGCTATATAGCGTAGGAAAATACTTTTATGCTCTATAATAACGTTCGTCGATCGACAATATAAAAAGTTTTTATCTATTTTGTTATATAATCTACGTCACCTTTTGACAGTATGTGACATATTTACAAGATTGTTATGATGTTTTGGACTCAACAATTAGCTAAACTATATTTCCTTGTTTCGTATTGGTCGTGGTAATTGTTAAAAAAATTTGCTACGAACTTTAACAACAAAAAATAAAAGCATTGATTTATAAATACAATAAAACATAATTTAATAGTTTAAATTTTTAAATGAAAATGTTTCCTATGATATTTAAATTCCGAATAAAATTTAACAAAAATTATAGAAACACCGTTTGTAAACTATACGACATATTTAACATAGCAACAAAAATTATAAATAATTTAATTTTTTTGTATATTTAACATTGTTCAAGTTGTCAATAACAGAGGCGTAAGACGTTCAGAATTATATCAAACCAAAACCTACAATATGCAGGTTTAATATAATTTTGTGCTCCGAACACTTGATTTCTTTCTACCAGTGGACTCCAAGATTTTCACTCTCACACCATAAAGAAGTTTTAACGTTTAGGTTCCTAAAGGGGCCTTTTTGCACTTCATGTTTAGTGTCGCACATATACACAACATTAACATTGTTTTCTAGCAAACCGAAGTCCTTAGTCATAAGTAAATACATGGTTTTGTTGGGTTGTACAAATATGGTACGATATAATGTATAATATGCAGGTCATATGGTAACAGAGTTTTAAGTTTTCACTTTAATACGTGGGTTTGCATTGGTTGTTTCAATGATTGACATTTTATTCAACGGAAATATGTACAAAAGAAGCGTTGTGGCGGGACGGCGCAGATGCGCCACCTGCCGTCGCTACGTCAGTAGCTTGAAAAACATAATGCCCAGCGATATATTTATGAAGAGTACTAGGATCACTAGTTGCTGTCGTGAGAACCAGTCCTGAAACCAAACGATATTACTTCCATTAATATTTATACTTTACATTAAAAAACAATTATTTTAGAGAAAATTCGCTTTTTCTACTAAATTAAGAGAAATAAACAAGATTAGGATAATAATATGTCAGAACACTAACGGTCGGGCAACGCTTAAAATATGTACAATTTATTTTTATTTCATAAAATTTTTCTGTAGTTAATTCAATATTTTTTTTGTATTTACTAGTGTCAAGGCAAAGACATCCATATTTTATTCCCATCTTTCAAAAATTACGCCAACATTACCTTGACTTGCGGACTGACTAAATACAGAAGAGGGTTAGCTCGAAGTTTCTCTGTCTCCTCGTGTATGCGGCGGACCTCCTCGCGCCGTGCGGATCCGAGCGCGGATACCTCTTCGCGGGACATGCCGGCGTCCGCTCGCGGCAGCGCGCCCACGTCCGGAAGCGACTTCTTGCGCTGCAGTGTCTGCGGTGTGCTCAACATCTGTAAAATATAATTATTTACTTACACTTTATAAATTGAAAAAGCCGAATGTTTCGATTGATTAAGTAAACCGCCGTTTTTTTTTTCATGGAAGTTGGTGGTAAACGAGCGAGCAAGCGGATCGCCTGATGTTAAGTAAGCGTTACGTATAGACATCCGCATTAAGCAAATGTGTTGCATGCGTCGCCTACAGAGGGACACAAGGCACAGAGGAGGGCATAGATAGGAAGAAGGATATTTCCTTTTCCCCGTTAACCCCCTTCCCGTCCACTCCCTTCCCGTTCACATCCTATCCTTATAAGGAAAGGGTGGGATGGGGAAGAGGACTGAAATTAGGCCCCCGGCACCTCACTCATCAGACGAAACGCAGAATACTTCTACTTCACGCCTTTTTTCTGTGAGGTCGTGGTATTTCTCCGGTCGAGCCGGGCCATTCGTGCAACATATGTTGTTGTTGCGGGCTCTACCACTGTCTACAATCGTAATAACGACGCTATAGACTAGTATGTCAGGTCATATATATTCCTAAATAACCCTAATAAATTATCATCAAAGTTTTATATATATGTACGTAAAAACGGCTGAACGGATCTGAATGAAACACGGATTGATTTAGTCTTTTTATCCCGGAAAATGTACGGTTCCCGTGGGATACGTTTCTTTTGTTTTTTACGGCTGTTCCCTATAGATTCCGAAACGGTTAACCGGGCGAAGCCGGGCGGATTACTTGTGTTTAATAATAGTAAAATTAGATTGAATCCTTGCGTAAATCGTCGTTGGCGATTCTTGGGGTAAAGTTTATGTGGACGACAAATAGTTAATGTAGGTCCAGATCAAGCAACAGATGAGGGTATAATTTTTTTTAATTCCGTATCTTAGACCACAAGTCTACTGATTAGGTAGCCACTAGCCCGGTACAGCTATCTCTCGTTTACAGCGACTTTATAATTTTCTTCACCCGGAAACATACTTTTGACAAAATATTATAAATTCTTGGCCTGAGGTCCACATCTCACTGCTTAAAAACAGGTACCATAGCCACTAAGCTCATCAGCTAGGTCGGTCAAATAAGTATGATCATCGGTTAAATAAGTATGAATACTTTATTAAATATATAATAACCATGTCTGTCAGCAATAATTTCAATTAATTATTTCGTTAAACATAATTCAAATCAACATCCCTAGACAATCTCATGAATGCATTTCAAATTAAATACACCATAAACTTTAAATCGCGTGATTGAAGCTTAAAGCCCCCAGACATCAGCTGTAATGGTAAATTAAATAGCTATCACGACCGTACAATCTAAACGTAGTTGTCAGAAATAAAAACAATTCTGGGTATCTGAACTCACTCATAAACCGATTTTATTTGTACTAAGATACACGAGAATAATGTCAGTGTACTCAAGCGTTACGTTATTTTGTTGCCTATAACTTAGAAAAAGCAATGGAAATAGGCCTTCTTGGATTCCATTAGTAGATTTGCCTGCAATCTGATAAGCGCCGGTAATTTATATGTAGTATAGATGTTACCTCGGCATATAAATTACCTCAACGGGAGGTACATTAATCCAGCTCTCGGAGGCGCGCCGCGCCAGTATGGCCGGCGAGCACATAAGATCATCGTCTTCATCTTCTTCCCCTTGATACCACATCATTTTTAATTATTTCTCCGTTACTTTATTCCTGATTGTTTAAATCTTTTTTACGAAAAATTTAGTTTGAGTATATTTTTATTGATTTTGTTACACTGTAATAATCTATTTGTTATCTTTTATCTGGTATTGATTATATTTTCTATTTATAAATATGCAAAGAGATGATGCGCGGAAAGCCACGGCGGATGACTGTCTCGATTTAGAAATAGAACGGGCTGAGCGCTCGCCGCGTACCGCCGCCCACCGCCGCCCGCCGGCGTCACGTATCTACGCTATAGACAGACGTACGACCGTACCTACTCCCTAGACCATCTCTATTATGTAATATCTGTTGCAAAACAACTAACTTTTGCAACGGAAGCTATGCGAAATTGAAAGTAACAATGGTTAAATGTAACTTTCCACAAAGCAAACAATAACAACTTCTAAAGGCATGAAGCTACAATAGAAATGGGTACATCAATTTGGCTTTATATAGTTATATAAATATATTTACAGTTATATTTTTAAATGTGCATTAAGATAGGGGATATTATGTAAATAAATATTAGACTTTTATGTAAAGAAGAATTTGGAAAAGCTCTTCAGACTATTGGGAACAATGGGATAAACTAAAAATATTCTTATATAAGATTTTCTAAAGAATTTATGACGATATTTCACGAAAGCAGCTATTATATTATATTATATTTTTCTTTATTGGTTTGTCGTTATAAATATTTTCGGAAAAAATCAAAAATGTCTAAAGTTCGGACATCTGTAAAAGTAATAATTTTCTTTAAAATGCAAAAATGTGACAGTCCGTTTGAGTACAATTTACTAGTTATTTAAAAAAAACTACTGAGGACATTGAACTTAATATTGGCAAAATAATCTTTCTGATTGTTCTTGTTTATTCTTTATTACAAGAAATAAATCTATGTATGGTTTACTATGATATGTGTGATGTGGCTTTAATATTCAGCCAAAGCGTAATAGCTTATAATTAAGATTCTGTTTCCCTTATTTAATGGAAGTGAAAAGTGAATTAACTTTTGTGAATCAGTATTCTTTATTTTTCTTGTTGTCGAGCACAGTTTAAGAGCAATAAATGAGAAATGAGAAACCTATTAAATGTTTTAATTGGGACAGGACATCGGCCTCAACAAATCGTCTGTAATACATTTATATTTTGTTACAGTTAAGAACCCGTGTATCTAGCTAGCTGTAAGTAATCAACTCTCTATATGTTAATCTTAAAAACAATCTAGCGAAGACGGCAAGATGGAGTGCTGCCGTAGCACAATACACTATACAGAAGGCGAACGCTGGCTCCCTTGGATTGCGCTCTTACTCAATGCAGAGGATTAAGAATTTTTGTTCGTTAGGGATTCGATTCGATGTTGGCAACTGAGAGGTATTAGAGAGTATATAGGCAGAGTCTCCTTAGCCCATTCCTGGGCCTTAAGGCACACTCAAATATGGTGAAATTATTTTTAATGTTAATTATGTTGCCAGACAGTCGAAAAATACTTCCCTATTTACTCTCTAAAAATTTTATTGGGGTATTTCAGTTTAAATAAAAAAAAACTAAAACATTAGCGAATATATGGACCCTTTGTGCCCCTGTGACAATGGGTGCGGTTCCGGGCACCATTATGGTAAAGACACATTATCCTCTTATATATGTGTATAAATTAGTTTAGTTTATTTTCTAAAAATGGACCTCTCTGTCATGATTTTTTTACTATTTGGTTTGTGTTTGCGCATGTTTGTGGCGTTTATGTGTATGTACAGCTGATGTACATCGAATGCTTTTTGAAGTAACGGAACAGGAAATGTTTTCGGCGGTGCAAGAACTGATTGCCAGAAACGTACGCGCGAAATAGATATTGCGCGATAACCGCATGAGGAACGAATTCGGTAGTATAGTAATCCCAGTCATTGCCATCGATATAGTCATCACATCACATCAACACTGAGGCGGCATATTTATGATTCTCCTTGTGTAAGTATCTGTAAGTATCTCACAATTACATAACGTGTAATCGGTACAATTGATTCATTTTTAGCTGTGTATTGTAAAAAATGGGTGAAACATGACAAATATTATCTGCATGCTATATGAAGCTAAGTACACTTGTATAAGTAGATGTGGTACCTCTTTTGTACCTGCAGAAAAAGTATACAATTCAATAAAAAAAATCAAAATTCAAACAAAATAGTATAAGGTTATTGAGACAAGTAAAAAATATTTTCTTTCATCGACGTCAACACCGGGTGAAATAAAATGTTTATACTTATGTTTTATTTCTTAGATGTATGTAACGGTTAAAACAATTAATGTAAAAAATACGATTATAACCTTTTATTCTGCGAAGTGATTAATATTTTTTTATTTGATTCCACGCGCACGAAGTCGCGAGCAACACTTGAAAAAGGAGATATTAATTATTTACGTTTGCAATGTCGAGTATAGATTATCGACCACACATATTCATATTGTTTCTATTTTTAACTGACTTCAAAAAGGAGGAGGTTCTCAATTCTATTGTTTTTTTATTGTATACCGATTACGCTGAGATTTATGATCCGATTTCAATGATTCTTTTTTTGTTCGACAGCTAATGCTTGCGATGTGGTCCCGTTTTTAACCGACTTCAAAAAGGAGGAGGTTTTCAATTTGTATGTATTTTTTTATGTTTGTTACCTCAGAACTCCGTTCCTAGTGAACTGATTTCGATGATTTTTTTGTTCTTGTCATGTAGTCCCATGTTTTTTTTGTCAAGATCTGACCAGTAATTTTTCAGTTATTCTTAAAAATGAGTTGAATTTTCCTTTCTTGAAGAAAGGAAAGTAGGCGATAAACTATAGGACGTCTATAAAAATGATGTATGAAAATAAAATGATGTATGAAAGAATTGTAGAGCTCTAAAAGTGCTAAATAAAAGTCTGCGATGGCATATCCCTACCTAGTACGGTTATCTCACAATAACTACTTTTTCTTTAGAACAATTAAAAATAATGCGCTATTTACGAAGCTATTTTTTCGTATTCAGTATTAGTCCTTATCTAAATGTTATGTTTGTAAGCTAGAGTATTAAATGTAGATTATAATTGTCTTTCACACTATAACGCTATGACAGATAGTTTAGAATATATCAAAAATTTTAATTATAAAGTAAGTAAGAACTACGTGCAAGTGATTTCAATAGCTGCGCAGTAGACCGGGTTAGCGATGTCTTACTTACCCTTACAAAAAAACAAAGAAAGATTATACTTTTGTTTATTATCTTTCTTTGTTTGAATGTTGGTTATTATCGTGTATTTCCATATAAATTAGATCTAGATCTGATCAGTTGTTTTTGCGTTATTCTTAATAAAGCGTATTTAATTGACTTGGACTACATTGACGGTGTTCTCGTTTTGTGTTAAAAGGACTGTGTATCAAACCCAGACGGTGGGCACGTTGCTCGTCCGTCTCATTAGATATACGATCGATTTTTATGAAATTTTCTATGTTCAGAACTTTTCATGTAAGCCCGCAATTTAGAAAGCATATTTTTGCATTCTTCACTAGTCTGTTTTAAAATGGCGCTGGAAGTGGATTCCGTCCTACATTCCTTTGACTCATTGAAAGGACGCTGTCTTATATGAAAAGTGTGTTTAGTAAGTCTACCCATATCCTGACAAACTAAATAAGTCAACAATCTAATTATAAATTCACTAAAACCGAGAAATAAAAAAGAATTAAAAAAAACCGTCTTAAAAATATATATATTCAAGAACCAAGAGGTTTCTATCTAATTACCGCCACAGCTCGGATAGATAAATTGACAAATAAAAAAATAAAATATGGCCAAGCAATCAAATATTTTGTCTTTATAATATTGTAGGTATCCGATGTATGGTAATTGAAAACCTAATAACTGAAATTCAAAACATAATGAGCTCCTCAAAAAAAATAGAACGTTAAATAATTTGTGATGATAAAGTTTTTTAAAGAATACGTAACATTTATTCCTGTAAAACTAAATAACGGTGAGCTCAGAAATAATCTGTCTAACCTTTTAAAAATAACACAATCATTCCGGCGATTACGTTGGCCATTAATGTTCGAACCGAACCATTTTTTACACCTACCGTTAATGATAAACTTCTTTAATTATCGAAATCAAGATAGAATAAGCTGTGTTACTCATCAATCAGTGCATTCCTTTCAAAATACTCACGCATCTGTAGGACAACACGGTGAGTTAGTAATTAAAGATCAGAACTCAATTCATGGTGCTATTAATAATACAACGTGTAAAGGCAAATACAATATTATCAAAATATTTACTAAAACAACTTTCTCTAATTGTATACAACCCGACTTTTTTAGTTAGTATGTTCGTGGTGATGATGAATACTAAAAAAGAGAGCAACTAAAAACTCTTTTCTAAAACCTACTTGTACATTCGTAGTAAGTAGTATTCTTACATTGTACTTATATTTACGAGTACTAATGGTTTGTTAAAGCATCCAAATTCATACGTTAAATATATATCACGATAGGATTGCTAATAACTTTTCCTCAGTTCTAAGTATTTCCCTCCGTATTCCGTTCATACACTGCATACTTAACCAGCTTTAATATTTTTTTACGGAATGGTGATAATATTACAGAAGGGTGATATTAAGGATATCCATTCTAATATTAATAAAAGACTGTCGTGAAAAAAAGTAATGCATAAGTCTGTCTGTATCTCCATCTCTTTTGAAGTTGGTTGGTACTGCAAAAAATAATGTAAAAAAAGATGCACCAGGCTCCACCAGGTTTCGAAACAAATCGTGGGTTTTCTTTCGTGGGTTTCGTGGGAGTAAAACACGACCTTAATGTACATTTTTACTTCTTTTACACCGATTTGTCTACCGATGTTAAAGCTATGCCTTTTATGTTAGAGTGACTCTTGATAAAGTCTTTCATTACCATTAATGGTATAACTGCAAGTGAGTCATTATGAGAGTACGATTTTCAGAGAATAAAAAAAATCAGATTCATGCAATTTGGATTCTTAAAATAGTACTGTATCTGAAATACGTTATAACTGAAAAACAAACACGCTCACGAAGAATGTGGGGAACATTTTACTTACCAGTAGTTTGTTTCTTTTTATATGCGTAATCTTACCTTACGACCTCCTCCTCCCCCGCCCATCGGCGCCGGTGGGGGAGGTGTGAGATTTTGTGCTACATATAAACTTTCGGTCCGTTTCGGTTGGTAAGATGATGGTGTAATTTCCTGCCCCAGGGTGCGTTTCCGAAGTAGCGAGTCCTCGAAACCTTGGGGCTCCCTTGATGTCGCACGCGAAAGAGAACCACGTCCGGATGCCAAATGACCATTTCCTGCTGGCGTCGCTGCACGCGAGGGCGGCCGGGACGACGGTTGCGGAGCTATGGATCCAGAGCGGGAGCCACCGCCTGGAGGCGCGGCCTCCACAGATGGTTGACGAGACCGTCTACCGTACCGGTCCACGCTCGAATCTCTACTGGGAGGTCTCTTGTAATGGTCAAAGTAATCTATAGAGGGACGCGCGGTGAACGGACGATCACGTTCTCCATTCACGATTTCTTGATCCGGCGGCAAGTTTTGCTGTCGATATTGTTGCTGGTCTGACATTGGCTGGCGATACATTTGTTGATCGGTTTGTCTGTACCCTTGTTGGTCGAGAGGTTGTTGGTAGGCTTGAGTCTCGGGACCTTGACGGTAACCTTGGGTATCGACTGCAGTTCGTTGATGATCATGTGGAAGCTCTGAATGAAAAACTCCGGTACGAAGCTCATTACGACCGTAGGACGCAGTACCGGGATCGACGTAGGTATTACTTTGAGGGTCGTATGTCGGTTGTGCGAGAATACTTTGTCGTCGAACAATTCCTTGAGACGCGTTCCATTCTTGAGGTGGGGGCCTTTGATTCATCGGCGGTCTAACTGATGGCCTCCTTCCTTGGT
The DNA here is from genome assembly GCA_000931545.1 of Papilio glaucus. NCBI lineage: Eukaryota > Metazoa > Arthropoda > Insecta > Lepidoptera > Papilionidae > Papilio > Papilio glaucus. The sequence goes on from JWHW01039093.1 coordinate 50,092, forward strand.
TGGGGAATTGTTGCGGTGTTTGGTCTATACTTTGCTGTGCTTGTATAGAATCCTGTCTACGATATGACATAGCAGGCGGTTGTGGACCTCCCGGCTGATTTGTGCCATATCCACTCATTGGCTCATTCGTCATATATGGCTTTTGTTTGTCCTGAATTTGAGCCGGAGAGTTGCCAGGGGTACCCCAATTTTCTTTGTTAGTGTTGTAATATGGATCGTAAGGAGGACCAAGTGTACGGTCATCGGCGCCATAATTTGTGTTATTGGTGAGTCGAGTGTCCATAGGTGGCACTGCTTTAGGATACTGTGTTGATGGTCTTCTCGAGTTCAAGGCGTTGGGAATTTTATGTGCTTGAGGGAGCTGAGAATGCATCGGAGGGATATGATTTGGAATGCTCTTTCCTTCTAGGATCTTCTCAGATTCTTGTAGAACGGGTGCGGGTGTTTGTGTTTCATACGTCTTTAGTCTGTATCGATCTCTTAATCGTATTCTGTCGAAGCCGGGATGTTTGAAGTCTGGAGCGAACTGCTTTGCAGTTGCTTGTGCGATATCACAGTCTTCTTTCGCCTGGTCTGCCGACTCGTCCGCTTGCTCGGCCTTCCCTCGAGCGGTAGCCGTTCTGCAATATCATAATTTAGCTTTAATTTTAAGTAATCTTTAACTAGTTAATAATATTCGTTTCATTAATGTTCTTAATTCTCTCGTAATTTTTTATTTGTTTCGTTTTATTGTAAATTTTTCTCATATTTTTTTGAGAGAGGTCACTGCGGAGTTGTAACTACGAATACCCCTTAAGTTTAAGGGACATTCGTGGCAGATCTACAAGTCGGTCGTAAGACATCCATAAAATACAACAGGTATTGTATGGAGCTGAGTGTTGGCCCACACAAAAGCTCGGATGGAAGGTGATTGCATGTGGCCCAAATACGAATATTAAGATAATTGTGTGGTGTGACGAAAATGAATACATTAAGAATGAAGAAGAGAATATTAGAGAATGGCTTAAATTTGCGTCAATGACAGATAAATGAAGGGGCAAGATATTAGTTATGATGGTATCCACATATTATGCACAGGGAAGAAAGGCATATAATGACGAAAGTAATCACATAGTATGAACGTGGATGCTTACATGGGTTAAAGACCGAAGAAAATATGGATGGGTTGTGTGAAAGATATGTGTGAGAAGGGCGTAAATACAGATATGATGATTGAATCTTAGTCAGAATACAAGGGAACAATATATTGGGCAAGTATATTTCTGCGGTACAAAAATAAATCATTGATCCAATACGAACCTAGAGATTGCAATGTCGGCCTTTTGTAAAGCTATTTTGGAGGCGCGCTGCGCCGCGTTCACCGCTGAGTCAACGCGTTCTCGGAATTTCGCCGACCTCATGAGGAACATATGTTTGCGCTTCTGACTTGTGATGAGCACATTGTTTTTGTACTTCCCCTCCTCTCTCGTTCCGTCTCGAAAGGTTGTGACACCGTAACCGTACTTCCTGTTGGCGAGCCATTCCCCCTCGTAGCGCAAGCCGTCGCTACGCTCGCAGACGCCGAAGCCAGTTCGCTTATCGTTCTTCCATTCACCCATGTACGTTTCCGTTACACTCGGATCCAAGTGCTCATCCTGAAAAAATAAGATTAGGCTCTAGTAGTCCTCGTGGAGGATTCTTTATTTTATTCAAAGTTTATCAGAACAATCAAACTCAAAACAATAATTTATGGATGCGTTGTGAATATTTTGCCGTTGTTATCAATGATGACAATGATGCATCGTATGTGCGATATGTAAATTATAGAAGGTACGATACCTCTACGATAAAGCTGGTGTTGGAGTGCGTGTGGTGCGAGCCGCGCGTGTTGGTGGAGTGCGAGCTCTCGACGGACGACACCCACGAGGAGGCAGAACCGGCCGAGCCGCCCGAGCGCACCGAGCCCGTGCCGCGCTTGTCCAGCTCACCCGTGCTGCGCCGCTTGCGGAAGTTCTACCAACAAAAATCATTTGACAATAAGAATGAGAAAAGATTACGTAGTATTAGTAAGTAACGCATTTGTAACTCCTTAGCTTGTTGCAGATGCCTATGGGAAGCGATCACTTGATACCGGGTGAACCGCGTGCTCGTTTGGTCTACTATAATAATAAAATATTATTTAACTTTTACTTATTATATAATCCTATAATATAAAATTAATACACTTATTATATTATAAAAATATACTGTTATATTTTGGATCTGATAGGTTAGATTCCTAGCCAAGGCAAAAAATTGCAAACGTTTATTTTCGGGTCCGCTCGATCATGAGTATAAAGCAATAGGGATTCCTCCCGTCACATTTGGAAGACAGCGGCTGCTATATATGTCACTCGCATCTGGGTTATAGGAGGGTTAAAGCGCGCTTTTTAATTTTTAATAGGACAAGAATTACTTACAGGGAACAAGCCTTTTTTAGTTTTTTCAACGATAGAGCCACGTCTGCCTGCCGGCTCATCAGAGCTCTTCTGTAATACGAAGCCTCCCCGCGCGTCATCCACGCGCAGGTTGCGTCGGTCGGATGGATCAGGGGTGCCGAGCGCCTCCACCAGGGAGGACATGGATCCGCGGGCGTCGCGTGCGCCGCCACGATTGTGTGATGCCAGCCCGAACGGCGCCGACGTCCGCACGCCATACCCATGCCTGTGCCCGCGCATCCATTGCCCTTGATATGTTCCTGGAAGAAAGAAATAGAGTACATAAGAGCCTGATGATAAATGAAGATAACGAGGTAGTTTGGTATATCTTCCACTTTTATAAGACAGCAGAAGAAAACGAGCAGTCTCTCCAGATGTTTTATGACCGTCGCTACGTTACACACACATCAATATCTATGCAACAAGCAAGAGTTATGGACGCTTTATCCACATTTGTACTGAAAAAAAGTAGGTAAGGTAAAATGAAAGAAGACAGAAGAGATGAGTTAGAGAATGGCGACAGGGCCTGGGGCGCCTTAATCATCATATTAACCTTAGAAATATACATTTTTAGTAGTTTGTCTTATTAAAAAATGTTCTGTGAGGTCATGGCACTTCCCGGTTGAGTCGGTGTGTCGCTGATGCTTGTTTTGGTTCTACCATTATTCTGATCGCAGTTTTAAGATGTACGAAAAAATGGTGCAATTTCCCGAAACACCATAACATGCGCGCCTGACAATGTTTCTCTAAAATTCAACCATTTAAATTGGTTTCCTACAAATTTTATTGGCATATATAAAAAAATATGCACTATTATGTATTAAGTAATCATATGATGACTAAATTGATACAAATTATGACTTTAGTTTAAATTGTAGACGCATTAGTATCGTGAACAGTAAGAGTGAAGTTTTTATTAGCACTGATAACAAACCAAGTTATTCGCCTGAAGAAAACTGACAATATGGACATGGCAATATGGTGGTTGGCTAAGCTGATCGTCTGGTCATTAATGTGGGTCACCTACTCAGTAGGTACGTTTTATCAGAAAAAGAATTTGACTACCTCCGATGTCTTTAAAACCGAAATGCAATAATGTATTAATGCATCCGTTTTTCACAACTTTTTCTGCCTGGTGGCAAATATCTATGGTTAACTATGGTGTTTCTTCTTGCTATACTGTGGTATATGGTACCTATTAAAGGTGCTATACCATGAAGGCGTAATCCAATCAGTGAACTGTTTTATGCGTTTAGTTTTGGTTGAAATTATTATCCGACATCTCAATAGAGTGTTCACTTCAATTTTAAAACAACCAAATTTTAAAAGCCAATTGTTATTTCGAGTAAGTATCGCCCGACTAATACTGCTAGTATCTAAAACTATAAATTTTCGTCGAAAATAGAAGGGTATAATTAATAGGTAAATTAGCGTTCGCCTATTAGTGGGTCAGTGTAATGACTGTAAAGACGTTTTTTTGTAGTGGAATAAAATAAGCGGTGGACGCAATTGTGTGTCGGTGCGGCGCAGGGCGGGCGGCGA
>JWHW01039093.1:78258-94165 GCA_000931545.1 Papilio glaucus
TTTTTCTATTTACTAAGAAATACTTGCCTAGTTTATTATAAGGACTAATTGATTGATGAGCACAACTTAAATGTATATTGCCATCTTACTTAGATTAACATTTATAAAACCTGAAGAGAAAATATGGGTTTAGTATAGATTGATTCTAGAATCATTAATTAATTTATTAAAAGTAAAGAGTAAGGGTAAAGGGAAAAATGAAATAAATTGTGCTGAATGCAGATGTTTATTTTTTTATTTACTTCTTTTTGGATACACCAACTGTACGTCCTCTTCTGCCAGTGGTTTTCGTATGTTGACCACGTACACGAAGACCCCAGTAGTGGCGCATACCCCTATGAGCACGAATTTTTTTAAGCCTTTCTAAATCATCACGGAGTTTGGAGTCCAAGTTTGAAGAAGTCAGCTGGCTGTATTTACCATCAACAATATCCTTCTGTCTATTCAAGAACCAATCTGGAATCTTGTATTGTCTAGGGTTTGACATAATAGTGACTATTTTTTCAACCTGAAATGAACAATTGGAATATTTAATTAATGTTAAATTACATATGAAAGCATGAAATGTTAAAATAATGTTTGTTTTTATATATGTAAATTAAATAACAAAAATGATTTAACATATTGAAGTGCCAATGATCTATTCATTATAATAGTAATTACAATAATAAACCCAGAAAGTGGTTCTAAGACTAGCCCCAATTGTCCACCGGTTACTTTCTCCTTCTCCTTAACCCTCGACTGTCTGGTCTACCCTGCCGGCGTATCCCGTCTGGTTAAGATCTATTTATTTGTGCACATTTTATATACTTTATATAAATATGTATTTATTTTTCATTTATAGTATAGTCATTTTTTTGGGTTATATTTTTAATTATGTATTTATTTTATTTATACCCAACCAGACGAAGACAAGTTTTACAACCACATAATAATAGTAAAATAATAATCTAAATACCTCTTCTTCTGTACATTCACCAGCACGTTTGTCCAAGTCAATGTCGGCTTTCTTAAGGACAATGTTGGAGTATCTACGACCAACACCTTTAATAGCGGTCATGGCAAACATAACCTTGCGTTTGCCATCAATATTCGTGTTCATAATACGAAGAATATGTTGAAACTTGTCCGGTATCACGAGCGACTAAAACAATAATTGAACATTTAGCACAAAAATAATAAAATCGATGCAATCAATTGAAATCAATATTATTATTTAATAGTTTTAAAAGTTAATTTATGTATAGATTAATCTAAAAATGCAAGATTAAATACCATTGCGACTAAATTCTACAGCCTAACGACCTGAAAAGAACACAAGTCAACTTCAAAGAGCATATAAAATGGTCAGCTTGTCAGATATCAACAGCACACACAGAGTAAATGGGAAACATTATCAATATTTTATACAGACTAAAATATCACAGATTGCATCAAACTTCACTAAAGCTGCTTAGATATTTTTACTAACAACATAACATATTCAAATAGATTATACAAATTGGGTCTATGAGAACTCTCAACGTTTCCATACCCAAAGGGTAAAACGAGACTCTATAACTAAGACTCCGCTGTCCGTCTGTCCGTTTGTCACCGTGTGAGCAGGCTGTATCTCATGAACCGTGATAGTAACACTGTTTATTTTCAGAGATGATGTACTTCTGTTGCCGCTATAACAACAAATACTAAAAAATATAATTAAGTAAATATTTAAGGGATCTCCCATACATTAAACGTGATATTTTTTATAGATGGTACGAAATCCTTCGTAAGCGAGTGCGAGTTGAGTGTTATACTCTTTTCATTTTTGCATTGAGAGTTTTAATCCTTCATATTAATTTACTTCAAAAGCAGAAATTTCTACTTAAATAATAATTTATACTTTCATATAATAGCGAAGGATATGAATCGCTCGCTCTACTCAGAATCCAAAACGGTAAAAGTTTTATAGCTTCCAAAGAGGATATAAAATAGTTACCTTTAAAGATAAGGATTATCTATAAAAGTTTCTTATTAAGAAACATTAGCCGATTACAACTCCCAATCAACTGCAAAAATGTCTTGTAATAGTAAACCATTTTGAATTTTAAGACCAATTTTTACCGCTTGAGGGTTACATGCTATAACACATTGGTTGCTGAAAAGCGCCAAGCCAAGACCTAAGACTGTTAAATTGCCAACAGTTGAAATCGTCCGGCGTGCTCAGGCGTGCATGTAAAGTTAATGTAGTTCCTTGGATAGTCACAATTTGTTGATTTTTTGTTTATACCCTTGGTTGGTGTGTTTTATAATGAAATTCTATGTAACTGATAGTTAAATTGGGTTTCATATTAATGTCTACTATGTGGGGATGAAGGTAGAGCGAGCGTTTACCACCACGAAATAACGTCACGCTTATTTAATCCCTATTTCATATCCTCATTTATTTCATCGCTAAATACTCATGAAGAACAAGAGTTGGAATGTCAGGTAACTTTGAATGAGATTGTGATTGCGATGAAAAAAATGAAATGGACAAAGCACCCGGGTATGACAGGATTTTCCTTGAAATGCTGGGAGCTGGAGAAGGTTTTATCACAAGCCTGCTGTGGGTCTTTTCCAAGTATGTTGGAGACATTGCCTAGTACCGAAAGATTGGTGTAAAGGAACGGGATGGGTTCCATGGATCAGATCTTTTCTTTACGTATGATCACAGAAAAGTTTCTGGCTGTAGACCAAAAAGGCCTATTATAAAGCTAAAAGACATGACCTGTGGTCAACTTTATTTGAGTTTTGATTGAACAGTGACCTTATACAAGCATTAAAGTCTCTTTATAAAGATTCTACTGCCTGTGTTAGGATTAACGGGTCCTACTCAGACTACATAACCTACGAGCATGTATGCGTAGATGTATGAATGCAGAAGAAAGGAGAGAGGTCTGCCAGGATCGCGCCAAATGGAAATCCATGATCTCTGCCTACTGGTTTAAAATTGAACTCTAGCATAATCTTATTCTCTGTACATCTTAAAAAATTGGTACAAAGTATTATTAATAAGAACTAAAATCGAAAGTAGATACATTGATGAAAATGTCAATCTTAATTTAAGGAAAAAACTAAGAGTTAACCTCTTGTCTATGATTCTCATTTTATGAGTGTTCCGTCGTGTGCCGGTTTCCTCTTTCTTGTTAAAACGAATCCAATCTAGTTGTAAGTTAAGAAAGCCATAATAATTAACCATGCTTGCGGAAACGACATTATCACTAATACAAATATTAGAAAAGACAATATCACCAGGTAAGCTAAAACATATTTCCTTCCTATAGCATGGCGTTTCATTTTATTGTCAACGGACATTTCGCACGTAGCATGTAACTGCTTTTCATTCTATAGTCTGATGACTAAATTATTATAAAACTGTGTGTAAAGTTGACGATTTAAATTTGCCTTAAATATTTGTGCATTGTTGTTGATAGGAGATTTGATTTCCTTTAATTTTACTATGACATTAATTTCCGACAATTTCGAAAGAAATTTCTAGTGTATTTTAGATCTAGTATTAATGTTGGAAAATACACTTTCTACGATAATAAGGATCATATTTATCTTTGCTATCAACATTAATAATATTCGACCAGAATCTTATCGGTTTGTTACCTTTGTTTCATTATGTTTTTGGTTATAACACTTAACAATTTTGCAACGACTTTTGAATGTTTTTTGTGGTTTACAAAGATACTATGTAAATTACAGATCGAAATGAATTGGAAGCTGCAGAGAAATACCTTGACCATGCAGCCGTCACAAACTTCACTATCTTTATTAAGATGTTATCAGATGTCCTGGCCCAAGGAGGGAATAGTCAGGTTGCGCGAATGGCTGCAGGACTCCAATTAAAAAACCATCTCACCTCCAAAGACCCGGTTTTAAAGCTACAATATCAACAGCGATGGCTTGTACTTCCTGAGGACATAAGATTGTATATAAAGAAAAATGTAAATAAATATTGTTGCTGTTGTAAGCTTTATCCCATATACCTATTAAGGTATATGGGATTTCTTTTGAATTATCTTTTGAAATAAAAATACTTTGTTCTTCAGATTTTAACGGCTATTGGTACAGAAAATAGTAGGCCAAGTTCAGCAGCACAGTGTGTTGCATATGTGGCAGTTGCAGAGCTTCCTGTAGGGCAATGGAATGACCTCATACCCATGCTAGTAGAAAATGTTGTCAATGCTCAATCTACAGAATTAAAAAAAGAAGCCACACTAGAAGCTATTGGTAAGTAATTTATGAAATACAACAATAAATGTGATTGATTTTGTATGAGTCACTAGTAAATAGTGATGCTCTGATGCCCATGTTGCCTACCAAATGAAAATGGATGACCAAAAATTAATTGAATGAGTATGATCACATCCAGCAAAATATTGATTGAACTTATCACCTATTAAGCATTCCAAAGAAATATAAAACACTTTATATGTGGGCGGGCAGATGTATTAATATTAGTCCCTGCATTATTCTGATACTACTAGTATTTATTTGTACTTCTTTCAAATATGATATACTCCATCATGCTGATTAGCAAAAACTTTGTTCTGTCCTCTTCCTGCCACATCTTAACCCATTACATAAGCATCAGCTTTTAGTGCAACCTGAGTATGATTGGACATTCAATATTTAGGTTGGCGTGGAACAAACATGCAAAGGAAAAGTAAAAGTTTCTTTTAAAAAGCAAACATAACTAAATTTTCATGAAATACCTAATATAACTACCAATCTTTTTAAACATATACTTATAGGAAATTAGTGCAAATGCTGCACTAGTCAGAATACTTTATTTATGGATGGAATGTCTCATTAATTAGTAATCAATTTTTAACCTTGCAAACATTATGTTATTATATTTAATTTGTCTTATTGTCATGTTGTTAACATATGGTTGCTATCTTATAACACATTTTAATCTCATTGTCTTCTAGGCTACATCTGTCAGGAAATTGATGCAGAAGTATTGACAGAACAAAGTAATCCAATTTTAACTGCAATTATCCATGGTATGAGATCTACTGAGACCAGCAACCATGTCAGGCTTGCAGCAACACAGGCCCTGCTAAACTCATTAGAATTTACTAAAGCTAATTTCGAAAAAGAAATTGAAAGAAATTTCATCATGGAAGTAGTTTGCGAAGCTACACAATCAACTGACATGAGGATTAGTGTTGCAGCTTTACAATGTTTAGTAAGTATTGCATTCATAATATCTTTTGTATACATCTTAAAGATGAAAACAGTGAGTAATAAGTATATCTTATAAAATATATATTTTATAATCTCATATAAAACAACAGGTTGCTGCTAATTTTTGGGGTTTTTTTAAAGTATGAAAGATTGAATTATTGCTCATAAAATGTTCCAAATACGGCAAAGAAAACAAAGTTATTCTATTACATAGTTATGAAGTACAAAGAAAAAAAAATATTGTTTCATAATTTGCATTTTAACATTTTTGTTTTATATCTTTTCTTTCTATGTGTATAGATACTATGATTGCATCACTTGTAATTAATCTCATTTTTTTTTATTTATCAGGTTAAAATTCTTTCACTTTATTACCAATTTATGGAACCATACATGGGTCAGGCTCTTTTCCCCATTACTTTGGAAGCCATGAAATCAGATGTAGATGAAATTGCACTTCAAGGTATTGAGTTTTGGTCCAATGTTAGTGATGAAGAAATAGATCTTGCAATAGAAGAGGCAGAGGCGGCAGAAGCAGGTAAATATTTCTCTATTTTATTGAAAATGTACTGTGACTACAAATCTGTACTTTCTCCTTTTTTTAAATCATGTAACCCTGAATAACTCTTCTGTAAATTACATCCTAAAATAAAAACACAACTGCCTCAGATTTAAAGGAATTATCACTTTTTTCTCAACAAAAAACTAAAACATTGCACAAATTTAACTGAATGGACAGTGTTTTATGGCTTTTTTAAAGTTTTAGTAGGGATCCCAATTTTTTTCTAGTAATAATATAGCCTATTTTACTAAGGAATAATGTAGCATTCTATTGATAATTATTTTTTTTGAAATTGCTTCAGTAGTATTTATTCATTACACACATGCAAAAAAATCTTTCCTCTTTATTATATTAGGTTCACTCATTGGAACCTATTTGGATTACTTTGTGTTAAGTATTTCGGTTAAATTGTGTAACTTGACATAATGGCCTTATACTTTTGATATTAATTTAGTTGGTTTTCTTTTTAATTTATAGGCAGACATATTTTTCTCAGACATTTTCCGTTTTATTTTATAGGACGCCCCCCAGTGAGAACATCAAGGTTTTATGCAAGAGGTGCATTACAGTATTTAGCGCCGATACTCATGCAAAAGTTGACTAAACAAGATGATTCTGATGACGAATTAGAATGGAATCCTTCAAAAGCTGCATCAGTATGTTTAATGCTTCTCTCTAATTGCTGTGAGGATGAAATCGTTCCTCATGTCTTGCCATTTATCAATTCAAATATTAAGAGTGATAATTGGCGGTACAGAGATGCTGCTCTGATGGCATTTGGTTCCATACTAGGTGGTTTAGAAGCAACAACTCTCAAACCATTAGTTGAAAATGCAATGCCAACTCTTATTCAAGCAATGTACGATTCGAGTGTTGCGGTAAGAGATACAGCTGCATGGACTTTTGGACGGATTTGTGAAATTGTTCCCGAAGCTGCTATTAATGACACCTATCTCAAACCACTTTTAGAAAGTCTTGTCAACGGTTTGAAGGCGGAGCCGCGTGTCGCTGCAAACGTTTGCTGGGCCTTCACAGGCTTAGCCGAAGCGGCTTATGAAGCAGCGGACAGTGGAGATGACAAGCAACCACAGACTTATTGCATGTCCAACTTCTTTGATTTCATTATCCAGCGACTCCTAGAGACGACGGATCGCCAAGACGCCGCACAACATAACTTGAGGTCGGCCGCTTATGAGGCACTAATGGAGATGGTTAAAAACTCACCAGCCGATTGTTATGTGACCGTTCAAAAGACAACAATGGTCATATTGGAGAGATTGCAACAAGTTTTACAAATGGAGAATCACATATCTAGTCAAGCTGATCGGTCTCAATTTAATGATCTACAAAGTCTATTGTGCGCAACTCTGCAATCGGTGCTGCGTAAAGTAACACCGGAAGATGCGCCTCAGATATCAGACGCCATTATGACGGCGCTGTTGACGATGTTTGCTGGCAATGCTGGTAAGGCAGGCGGCGTACAAGAAGATGCCCTGATGGCAGTTTCCACTTTAGTAGAGGTCCTAGGTGAGGGCTTCTTGAAATACATGGATGCCTTTAAACAATATCTGTATGTTGGACTTAAAAATCATCAAGAATATCAAGTTTGCATAGCAGCAGTCGGTCTCACCGGCGATATTTGCCGCGCCTTAAAGAGCAAGGTAACGTTTCAAGCAGTATGGTTCATGAATAAGCATATTAGATATTGCCTTCTTTTAATAAATGCGTACTTTTACAGGTGCTACCATATTGCGATGAAATTATTTTTCTCTTATTAGAGAATCTTGGTGACCCTTCAATTCATCGTTCTGTGAAACCTCAAATATTGTCCGTGTTTGGTGATATTGCTCTGAGCGTGGGTCCAGATTTTGCTAAATATTTCGATGTTGTCATGCAAATGTTGCTGCAGGTATTTTAACATAAAAATGACTCCAATTATTGTATACTTACAATTAAATTGATTCTAACTTAGTCCAACTTTACAGGCCAGCAATGCTCAAGTGGATCGTAATGATTATGATATGGTTGAATATTTAGGTGAGCTGCGAGAGAGTGTCCTGGAAGCATACACCGGAATAATTCAAGGTCTAAAAGGTTCTACAGGAGAGGTAAGAATTTAATAACAACAGAATTATACTATTTTTATTGTATTACTTGGAAGTGATAACTACCACTCCACTACTCACTAACCAATTTTATCAATATTGTATTGTAACAATATAAAGGGATATCAATCCACTATGCATATCCATAAAATCATAGTAAGTGTGTTAGTAAAACTTTAGCTTTAATTGTACACCTCTAATCATTTTATAGTCAAATTACACCACAACAGAATTTAAGCCTCAAGTAAACAATGATTTTCAGGGTCCATCTGATGTGGTTCTAGTGGAGCAGCACGTCCCGGCCATCGTGAACTTCATGAGGCTTGTGGCTTCTGAGCCGGAGAGAACAGATGGTCACATGTCGGTAATAGCGGGCCTGACAGGAGACTTGTGCACGGTGTTTGGACTCAGGGTGTTGCCCCTGCTGGAGACTCCGGTGCTGCTAGAGCTGCTCAAGTCTGCGCGACTTTCGCGCACTCCGCGCACCAAGACCCTCGCCAACTGGGCCACGAAGGAGATCCGCAAACTCAAGCTGCAAATGCCGCTTACTAGCTGGTAATTTTTTCAAGTAATTGAATAACCAAATTTTATCATACCTAGATAAATGTATATTTAATGTAGTGGAAGAAAGTGGGGTAAAATCGAGACACTAAGGAAAATATCAACAAAAAATTACTAATTTTGTATATTAACTTTATTAGACTTTGTTTAACTTAAACAACAAATTTGGTCACCAAGATCACTGCTTCCTTTATCATAAGTAATTCGTGTTCTCTTTACGGAATGCCAGTTATACCATTGGTTTGGTGGATGGTTTTACCCAAAGCTAAACAAGGAGAAACAAATCAAAGAAAAAACTTAAAACATACCAGAATAAAGATTCAACCAATGTATGTTTAACCTTAATACTTACTGAATCTTTAAAACGAAAACAAATTCCATTTGTTTTTACCCACGAAATTTTAGTGTACACTTTTAAAATCTGTTGAATGTTACATAAATACTATTTTCACGCATTCACGTCAAGCACGTCATTTAACTTTTGTTGACTAACTGTGTGAAAAGCTTAGGACCATGTCCCGGTTTTACCCCATATTCAAATTTGTAATATCTACCCTAAATGTCTATTTGTAATAAAATTTGCTTATGGATCACCAGAAATGTACCTTTTTGTTACTAAGATAATATTGAAGTACATACATTGACAACAAAAAAAGCTTTCAAGACTGTTTATGTTTAGCATATGCTTCTCATATTAATATGTGTTTTTCAAACTTTAATGCCACCACAGAAATTTACACAAGAGACAATTTAATGGAACTTGTTTGGATTGACTGATAGTAACATTAGTAAACTGATAGTAAATTTTTGTATTCATAATATTAAATTACTCAAATATTTTTACTGGCCATTAAACCATCTAATGAAATTTTAGCAAAAGTGAATACTATTCTATATATACTATGGCAGGTCAAAAATATAAAAAAATCTTTTATACTTGCTTGCTACATTAATGTTTGGATTAAATCTCTCTCTATTCTTTTGTGTGCTGCTAATTTGGTCATGAGTATAAAAATTATATGAAAGATTTCTTTTTTTTTTCTAATTGTAACAGCCTGTTTCATGCCAGCACTTTTCCTTATTAGTTATTGCTTTAGAATTTCTTAACCATTAAAAAGTGGCTTCAATATAATTTAAAGAAATTCATCAACAGATTACTTATATCAATAAAATATGGATTTTTTATAATATGTACTTTAATCATGTTTGTGCTCATTGACTTTTTGGAAATGGAAAATATAAGGGGACCAGCAATTCTCTTTAACATCATACTATAACTAAATACTGTCCCACTTTTTTTAAACAACAGGAATATGTGTCGCAATAAAATCTTGAAAAGCGGGACTGCCAACATTGGAAAAAATCTTGTTGGACTGTGCCTACATACCTGGCACTGTATTTCAGAATTGCATGATTCTAAATATTTGACCAAATTGAAGTATTTCCACTTCTATGTGACGGGGCGTAAAGTTATCGCAATTTTTTACATAACAGATTTTTTTCATAAATAGAATTCAGGAAACGAAACTGATTGTTGTAAACTTTGTGAGATCACACAATCGATACAAATATGCTAGATAGCTTAAAATTATAAAAATGTATTTCTTTCCAGATTTCAAACATTGAAAATCGTCAATTAATAAAAGAAGTTTCAGTCAACTTTCTGCTGGTAAACTCGTGTTGGGAGGTCATATTTGTCATTATATGTAAGTCGTTTGGTGCATTTGCTTCTATATTTCAAAATAAATTTCACTACAGTTAATTGTATATTAAAACATTTTTTAGTATTTTGGTGTATTGTGTTAAAAAATAATTGTTATTTATATATTATTTGTTACCAATGCTTCATCATTTAGTTAGTTATTTTTTACACAATTTTGATTGCAAAGGTAAATTAATAATGTAATTGAGTTTTCAATTTGAAGCATTGCACCTAACGCTGCATTCTGAATACTGTATGCCTCACGATAATATTTCCATAATATCCTTAATAAAAGTCAGAGCAATTTTCCTATTTGGTGTTAGTGGATACAGACAGTGGCTGTGGTATTTTACTTATGTGACACAAATGTGATTTAATGAATGTGGACTTGTATGAAAGTGGACGTATGTTATTATAAGGCATGCACATATGCAAGGGACTTTGAATTTTATAAATTATTATTACGTTTTGTAAGGCGTATGAAAGGATTAATGTAGGGAATGACTAAATGAGAGAGGTGTGAATGATTATCACAGATATTTTGTAAATTTAGGCATGTGTCAATCTTATTGAGGGTTGGTAATATAAGATTCCGTCAACTTTATTAGAACGAGATAGAAGGACGCCATATTGGTGAACATTACTTTAACCATCATAAGTCTTTAAAAATGAAAAAATATATATTGTAATAATTAATTTACATAGTTTATCTTCAATTGTTCATTGTTGGATATTATTATTTGTATCACAAGTTTAAAACTTTTTTTTTACTTTTACAATAATAATTTTTTTAAAGTAAAATTAGATTTTGTTAATGTCGCTATGATGGTTAAAGTGATCCTTGCCTTCTTATCCAAAGTTCGTATAATTTGTACATATGTAATTAAAAAAAACTTTTACTTTACAATGTTAATCTATCGTGGCATTTTAATATTAACCACGGAATTATACTATTTACCTATCCATCTATAAAAATCAAGAAGCTAATATGATGAAATTTAACATGAATCTCAGCTTAATTTTGTGTTACATACAAGTTATTATTTCAATTATTGGCATAGTACAACTTTAATCTTTTTAAAGATTAATAATTATTATATGAAGCCATATCAATGTGTTGAGATAACAAATGAAATAAAATTGACAAAAACTTTTCCTTCAGAACAGTGTTGCTTACTTTTCAAAATCTATACCTAACGAGTGCCTTTAACTTTGACGAATTACTATCTGTGTTGTGGTTTATATGAAGTTTAATGTTCTTCATAGCCGCTAATAAACCCCCAAACTAACGAATAATTCGTTATGTCAAAGGGCCACATTTAAACGCATGAAGCCTCGTTTATAATTTAAATTTCTAGAGTGTTTGCTAGTCTGTGAGCATCACTGACAGGGATGATGTTTGCGAGAATTATGTAAGATTTTTTATGAGGAGTGTGTATTCAAGCAAGTTTATGTTACAATTCATTTTGTGTGCCTTTGAAGTAATTCGGTTGAGTCGCAGTTCTCATATTTCGTACTTATGTCAAGGATGATAGGAGAATGTATGAGGACTAGTGCCATGCCGTGAAAGGTTCTGATGTAGAATCATAGGCATTGAGTCGATGTATACCACCCACTTTTCCTGCGCAAGTGAATATTGAAATTATTTTGTTATATTTTTTATTTCTTTCTGTTATGCCTATGACAACTATTCTGTAACTGATCTAATGTAATAAAACATTTTAAAGTTAAATGAATTTTTATTACATCACGTACATCTGAGCAATCCATTTGTGTTATTTGGAGGCCAGTTATCAATAGAAGCACGCACTCTTTCCATGGGAAAATTATTTACTGCCAACCATACAGATTGTTTAGGGACTCCAAATTATCATGGCGTTTAGAGCCTCTAGTACTCTCTCAAACTGACCATAAATCTTAATCTAGCGGATTAAGATCGGGACTAGACGATGGCCAGTCTTCAAATCTATTGAAGTCCGAAACGTTCGTTTCCAACCAAGAATGCGTGGATCGAGATTTATGACCCGGCGCACAGTCTTGCTGGAAGGACCATTCTTGGTTACTGAACATGGCTTCACTACCTTGATGAACTTTCAGAAGACATGACAACTGAAGCCCTAGCAATGGCTGATTTAGTCCCCAATTTGGATGAGGTGGTTTGTCAACAACCGATTTAAGGAGAGAATGTCTAAATAATATAAATCTAATGTTTATCTGCTTATTTCTTTTAAAAAAAATTCTGTAACTTCAGAAATGTGTCTGATTCCAAACTTTCTTATTTCTTACTCTTGTTGTGAAAAATTATTAAAATTATTTGTTTATCAAATGAATATCCTAATATCTGTATATGATAAATAACTAAATTATATCATGATAAATAATAAATGCTTCTGTACCAAACACCTTTGTTTTACTAACATTCTATGTATAGACTAGTTTTAGCATTTTATGCAAACATACTGTGTGTTTCTTGGTACAGCATTGATTTGAATTTTAACGAACAAAAGTAAAGGGCTTAATAGATTTCTACAAGATGTCTGATTTTTCAATAAAAAATTATTAAGCCCTCTACTTCTGTTCGTTAAAATTCAATTCAATGCTGTACAAAGTACGTATATATGTATTGTAGTTGTTTAAATTTCCCGTCATTAAACTACTCTCTACTTTGTTTGGGTCACCCATAGATGACCCATAGATGGCATTAGCCGGTAAGGAAAAATGATCTTTTAAAATTTGTATGGAGTCTTCATTCTTCTCTATTGAGTATAAGTGTTCTGTGTCCCTAACTCCGTATACGAAACTGATCACGGCGTCGCATAAAATCACTGTCCATATGTCTGTATCCCTCAACAACGCCTTACATACTCTAGACAAAAAGCAATAGAAAATATGCTCAAATCCAAAGGCATTTCCAAAACCTATTACGACAAAGAACACGTCCTATACAGTACAAAATAGGTGACCAAGTTTATGTGAAAAACCACCTTAGACTGAGGAAAGCCCTCTCACCAGTTTGGAAAGGGCCGTATAAAGTCAAAATTAATGGCAATAATATGCTTCCAATATTAATGAACAGATCTCATATAAAATAGCATAACGACGAAATAAATTTAGCATACATCATATTTTATATACATATATATTAATATCCATAATTTCAACGACCAGACACTTCTGTCAACAATCTAAAAAGCTAGAAACCAAATGTCTCAACATATAAGAACCAATGACACCTCGACTTGAGGATATACGCGATTACGAATCTTTTTCTGCGATCTATTTTACGAAGTGATCCGCATGGTTTTTCGGCATAGGAACCAGATTTAAACATATATTTCGGTACGATGGATGAACAAGACGCCATCAGATGCAGTACCGCTATCCAAACGCTCAAGGAAAACGAAAAGAAATTATCAGAGTGCATAAGAGACAACATCCTCATGACCACGGCCCCTCATGCATCTGCGATCCGGGGGAGCAGGAGTCAGTGTTGCACATAGTAGCAGACTGTCCCGTATTTGGTGCGCAGAGAGCCGACCTAGAGAGAATAAAGGACGGAATCACCATTGGAAATGTAAATAGTATAATAATGAATAAGGAAAAACGAGATATATTTTTAGAATTCTGTAAAAAGGCGGCTCTCGCGGTGATAAATAGAAATAAGGTATAGTTGATTTAGTGTTTTATTGTATTTATTTGTTTTAACGTGACCTATTTCACAATTTTATTTTATTTTACCATTTTTAAATGTATTAAATTTTTAATATTGTTTTAACTTTTGTAAATTGTATTGTAATCACTTTTTAATTGTAAATGATTTCAATTTTATTTTTAAATTTTAATTGTATAATAACTATTTTAATACAACAACTTTAATGGGTAATTAATGGATCGTATGTTTTTAAAAAATTAGTTATAAATTGTGATATTAGGTTTAAGATTTGTATAGTTTTAAGTTTTAATAAAACATATATGAAAAAATTATTAAAGCACCCCAGGTCCCTGACCTACCTATGTTAGGGGAACGAGAAGGCGGCATAGAGCCGCCCACAAAAAAAAACCAGGCTGTTATTTAATAACAGATATTGATATCTGTTATTACTGCGTAACAGTAACAGGATTAACAGATATCTTGTTTGACCTGTTATAACCCAAGACTAGCATGCATGGCTACAACCGGCAGCATGAAAACAACCCCCACAGCTGCACTCGAAGCCATACTGTACCTAACACCACTACACATCCATATACAATAGGTTGCAACCTTAACGGCCTTAAGACTGCGCACCCTGAAACTATGGAGGTACAACAATATTACGCATGCCTCTAACATGGACACGCTAAGCAAGGAATTTCCCATCATAGAGGCAAAACTTGTTATAATTCCCAAACAATTTGTTTTTGACAAGAAGTACTAAATACACCTTCACGAGGACTCTCAGTGCAACATTAGTAGCACCTATGTAAAGATTTACACTGACGGATCCAAAACGAATCAAGGCACAGGCTCGGGTGTATTCTCGGAAGCCCTGAATATCAAAATACACGCACCGCTAGGAATTTACAACACTGTCTTTCAGGCAGAACGCATGGGAGTGATCTTAGCAACTCAGGCCATAGCTGCAAGGAAGGTAAGAGGCGAGAATGTTCGTATACTCTCGGACAGCATGGCGGTGTTACAGGCACTGAATCGTTACACAATAACTTCAGGCCTCATCCACGAATGTCACCAACGTCTCAACGAGCTTGGAGCAGAAAACAATATCACACTCCAGTGGATTAAAGGTCACAGCGGATCGAGAGGTAATGATGCAGCAGATGAACTAGCCCGAAGAGGCTCCAGTAATCAAGCGATTGGCCCTGAGCCCATCGTTCCCATGCCACCTGCATACATAAGGTCGCTGATATTGGAGAAAAGCTTCAATCTTTACAGCGCCCTTTGGAACAACCTGAAAGTGTGCAGACAAGCGAAGGAGGCCCTACCAAAGATCAACAGACGTATTTCAAGGCTAATCCGCCTGAACAAGCCACAAATTCGGATGGTTGTGGCAGCACTAACAGGTCATGGCCTGTTCAACAAACATTTGTTTAACATAGGTATAACCGACAGTCCTCTTTGCAGAGCGTGCATGGACGAAGAGGAAACGGCGGCCGACGTCATGCTACACTGCGCAGCAGTGTCTGTATACAGGGTTAAACATCTCAGTGCAACGAAATCTCTCCCGGAGATCGCCGGCAATATTAAAGGGTTGCTAGGCTTCTTCGGAGAGCTGGGCTGGTTGGAGTAATCCTTATCCCGTCCACACGCAAAATACATGCTAGTCGTGGTGGAGAACGGGCCCCTGCTACTAATTGATCGCTGTCTGTACATGGAAGATATTCGAGAAAAACTATTATTAGGGGCCTTCATAAACGCAATAAAATCCAAAACAAGGACTATTAGAATTTTTGTCTGTTTGTTACCGCTAATCTCAGAAACGGGTTAAGCCGCCGCCGATTTGGGTGCGGTTTTCACTAATGTATTGTGGTAAGCTTCACTTAACATTTAGTGTTTGTTTTATCTCAATCGGTTTATAAATGAAAATGTAATATCAATTTAACTGTGTCGACCCCACATACTCGGGAAAAGCGCAGGGAGATGGTGATGGGGTTAAGTAGGTAATATCATTTCGTTTAATATTATCGATATTTAAGTTATTCTTAAATAAAAGAAACAATATTTAAATCAAAATTAACTTTATAGTAAGTAAACTA
>JWHW01039094.1:11255-22652 GCA_000931545.1 Papilio glaucus
CGTTAGCAATGTATGACATTTAACCAAATTTATTAATGTCCAATGCGTGGCGATCATCACACACATTCTGAATCTAATAACTTAGTTGCATTAGGACAATATATAGGAGCGTAGCGATAGTTTCGATCCTATCCAACCCATTAAAGATAAAACATTAAAGGTGTAGGCAGCTAACTCTAAAACTAACTCACCTGTCTGAGCGTAAGCATGCGTCAGTAACACGAGTTGAATCAGAAACAACGCGACACGTCCGTACATTTTAATCTGTAACAATAAGAATATTGCTTGTTAAATCTAGAAATAAATAAATACGACCGGCACTCATACAATTACACACATACAGATCGATAGATACGAGTCTCTATTAGCCACAGACTCGCTTTCCAAACATCCAGACATCTGAGCGTATATTCGTAAGCTCCCAATATTATTCCAATGTCACACATTAATAGACCAGCTTGACTTTACTTTCGTATTCCTTTATCTACCCGCTTTCATCTTAAATAAAACATCGCCAGTATTGTATGATAATAATTTCACCTTGAAAGTTCTCTGACGAGACGATCTTGGAATCTTTATGTGAAACATCATAAAAAAACAAAAAATGTTCATCATTCATTCCCTCCAACGCAATGAATACAAAATATATAGATTAAACAAAAATAACATGGAAAATGTATACTTTGTGTAATGTCAAAGGTACCTCTATAGATATTTCGCTTTTAGTGAGGCCTCGTTGTCGACAAGTCTGAGTGAACTACAAAGGGAATCTATTCTGGCGCGCTTAACAATACCCGTTTGATATGACGCTTGATGGATTAAACTTCGCCAACGTTCTGTTACCCTGGTACACCAACACATTTTCCGTATCACACATTTGTGATAAATATTTTATACAAGGCTGTAAGTGATACTCGATTTAAATTAGGACACACACACCCTTTTTGAAGTGAAAACTTCTTTAGGCGCGTTAGACGATATTTGGTAGTGGAAAATCTTAGGTTCGTGTGATCAACTCGCGTGGGCAACGTAGGCACGTTGAATTTGAATTTGGAACAATTTCGACGAACTTTTTTTCTATTCAATTTTTAATTTTATTGTTTAGGTACAAGGATTTATTTTTATTAATTATTTATATATTTTTAAACGATTGTCGCGCCTTCCCACATGTTTTAAATTCTTGCTTGTGTCAGTAGTCCTTATAAATGCCTATGCTTTTTTTAACTAAGAAGCTGGCCAACGAGCAAGCGATGGGTGCCTACCCGTACCCATAGGCACCCGCAACAAGCAAACGATTTGAAAGTGGAACGGCTCTTCATATTTTATTAATTAACCCAGTATTAAAATTAAATATGGTATTCCCAACAAAAAAAAAACTGCACCAACAAGCTGGTAAACGCCACTGTAAACACCTGAGTATACTTCAAAGGTTCGAGCGGGGCCAAGCGAGGCGGCAGGTGCGTTAGAGCGTCAGAGCTTATTTTCCGTCTGGTGCACTAATTGAAGAGGCGTCCGCGCACTCGCCTGTGAAAACCCCTAACCTATTACCTGCCTGGTTTGTAATTGCTTATCATTTTAATATACTAATAGTCAAGATGGCCGAGAAGTCAGGTGGTGCGACTTTAGATCTAGATAAATCGGGTCAAATATCAGAAAACACAAAAATATTAAATAGTTGTAATAAACAAAGCCAATTTGCCGTAAGACAGTGACATAACACCCGTCCGTCGGTCCGACGTCCGGTGAAAAAAAAACGGACGACTATAAGTGGTTAAATTGTCAATTCACAGGTAGTGGTTTACTTTTGAAACTTTATGTTACATTTTTATTTTATTTTTTATTTCTATTAAAATTTAAAGATTAATTAATTTAGATAACTTATATTTATGTAACATTTCATTTTAAAACAAGTATAGTGTCTTTTAAATAACAATAAAATTTAATTCTATAGAAAAGTGAACGAAAAAGGTCTGTACTTTTATTTTTGGGAAAGGCAAGAGGTGATTAAGGGCCATCGAGTCGGGGACGGAATTTTAATAAGAGATATCTCCTTTTGTAAAATATTCCGAGCGATTCAAACTTAAATGAATTGAAAAGATTTTCAGCGTCGATGTTATTTCATTTGGTTTTTGTACATTTACTTTTCGGATATTGCCTTTGTGTTGGAAAGAAATTCAGTATTGCAAGGTCGTATAAAAATACGTGACATGAATTTTTTAAGCGACATTTTTTGCTGTTGTGAAAATTTCTCCTTCCTCGCGAAAAGGTAAGGACATTTTAAATAAATCTTACAGTCTAGAAATTTCTACGGGCGGGGATTTTAGAGTCTAGTCCACTCACTAGGCAAAACGTACAAAGATAAACAAATCACTCTAGTAGTCTGTAGACAGGTCGACCGTTTCTTGAGCGAGACATTTATTGTGTATGTCTCTGATGTAAATTAGTACACCGTGGGGAGAAATATTAATTAAACTAAATTATGTACTGTTCAACAATGACATAGTAGTGATACATAAATCAATATATAACATACAGTGTAAATGTAGATATACATTATAAGTGGGTAACCACTTGTGGCATAGGAGCAGAGGTTGAATTTATATTAATCTAAATGTTACATTTTTTAAATGCGTCATACCTCATAAATACTTCGACGAACACACCCCTAAAGTTTTCTATTTTCCCTATTATTATTTAAATCCAGAATGATAAATATACCGATATAAATAGTGCTCCAGGGAAAAAAGGAATTTGCATTGAAATTTCTTCCCAATTTCTTCCCCGTTTATCTTTAAGTACATGTAAATTTGTTTATAAAAGCGCCACGTTTTGTTATTCGCGAAATATGCATTACCCCGCTCTCAAAGTCTGAAGTGTTGAGAGGCGGGAGACAATTTGCATTTTTATAAGTGCTCCAGACAATTTGTTCAGGCATATCTACGCTTTGTATTTTTTTTAAGAATGGGGGAGAACATGTCATGTTGATGGCAACATTTTGCTAATGAACTCGATTATTTGAGCCTTTTCATAGGATTCCTATGCAATTGCAAATCGTGCGACTGCTATAGTGACTTTTTATCTAGCATCTAAATAAAACAGGAATCTAACTAACTCAACGATCGCACCTACCTAAGATACGTTTACGAGGGACCTAGAGAAAACACGAAGCTACTTTTATAATGTAAAATTTACTTATATAATCTTATGTGTAATTTAAATTAAGAAAGGCTTTTTTGAAATCTAAATCTTTAAAAAAATGGTGGGGGGGAATATGGTAAAATGCTGTGGCTACCTACCCTATAACTGATGTGAGTGAAGTTTTCCTAATTGAAGCAGCAAGGAACGAGGCGTTGTAGATCATTGGTAATTAAAAAAAATATCAGATGAACTGTCGACAAAAGTAAAAACTCAAAACCGATGGAAAGGCGCGACAATAGTTCAAAAATAAATAATCAACAAAAATAAACCCTTGTACATTAACATTAAAATTCAAAATTGAATACAAGAACAATAAATGAAAAAGTTCGTTGAATCTGTTCCAAATTCAAATAAGTATATTGCAGACGCATGTTGAATGTAGAGCATGTTGTTCACGCGAACCTATAAGATTTTCCCCTAACAAAATCATCTAACGCAGCTAAATAAAATTTCACTTCAAAAATCAAATATGTCCCGAAACAAATGTATTGAAAAAAATCATTAGTACAAGGTAGGGTCTATCAATCATTTATAAACCAAACCCAAACTAAATTATAAGAGCTGCGTAACTTTATATTACATCGTTATCTTGAGAATTTTGATTTGACCTTCTATTAATATTCGACCTTGTCTCAAAAGTTTTCGTACCGTATCAGCTGGGATACAGTTTCTAATTAAATTCGTAGTTTATTTCTGTCAGGCATTATTTCATTCGATTCATGTATTTTCCATAAACTCAATGGCTATATTCGATTATCACGAATTCATATTTTAATGACTAAGGGACGAGACATAAAGTTTACGCGATGAATAGTGCTGTGTCTATTTCTCTAATAATAACTTAAATCGAAGGAATTTGAGCAAGAGACTACTACGCTCTAGTTAATGCCCTTGAGATCCTTATGAAATATGTTAGGCGTGATCAAGTCACGCCTAACATATATTTAAAAATAGCGGATTAAAAATAGCGTTATAACAGAAAAATGTGGCTTATATTTAGATATTCTGACAAGAATTGAGAAAGGTATGCTGCAAAGGCGCGGGTATAACGAAACAAATTTGCAAAACTGAGTAGCAATTTTGGCAGGAGTCGTCCCTGAAGGACTTATATCGATCAGATTAGTGGTATACTAAAGAAGGGCGATGTAAGGAGCACCCGTAACCGACGAGCTTGTACGCGTAGATGTATGAATGTAGATGTACCAGAAGTGTACCAGGATCGCGCCAAATGGAAATCCATTATCTTTGCCTACCCCTCTGTGTTACGGACGTGAGCACATATTTATTTTACAAACTTGTATGGATAAACGCTCAGAAAGAAACATTACTTCAACTAAAATGAAGGAAAACCGGATGGATTTATCTAGATATCTGAAAAATATTTTGCAAGCATTTATTACTTTATACTTGCTTCTATGTGGCAATAAAAAGAGAATAATAAGGGCCACAAGTACCAGTAATGATATTAAATTTAAGATATTTAGGTTTATAATAAGGTAAACTCAATTAAAAACTCCGTCAGTGAGAAGGATTCGCTTGGTAATTAATTTACAATACGATTAAATAGCTGTACAATTCTTAACTTAATTGAGAGTGCAGCGCAGAGCTGTGTTCTTGTAATCCGACTCAGTCTCTAGTCGCCTTTGTCTCAGTAATTAAATTAGTTCACTCGTTGCAGTACTGCAGCGATGCATAACTCGTCCATTAGTAAGGAAAACACAATACTAGTCTGAACTAGAACAATTCTATTATATAACTAGCAGTTGCCCGTGGCTTCGCACGCACTCCATATTTTCCACATTATAAATAAACACAGTAATTATATATTACTTTTTTTTTAATCTAAACCATCCTCGAGTTCCCTTGAACTCACACAAAAAAATTCATCAAAATCGGTCGAGACGTGTAGGAGGAGTTCAGTGACATACACACGCACACAAGAAATGTATATATAAAGATATGAATACACATTTCCCTTGGTCACATCACGCTTGAATCATCTGGACCGAATTCGCTGATTCTTTCTTTTTTGTGTGTGTTATTGTCAGGAGAAGAAAATTAAAAAAAAAACTTAACTACCATATTAACTTTTCTAATGTTACCTCCACCGGTAGATGGCACTAGAAGAACTAGTACTTTTGACATAACTGTCATTCGTTGGATAGTTGGCGCGATTTATAATAATTTCTACAGCGAAGTTTAATGTTAAAATTTTAGCATACATAATATATGCAATAATAGCAAGGTCGCTTCCGCTGTTTATTCCCTTAGGTCTTTCAAATTACGTAACAAGTTTTAATGTACTTTCATCAATAGACACAGTGATTCAAGAGGAAGGTTAATATGTAAGATTAATATGGATGTAAATACATGCATATGAAAGTAGAGAAAAGTAGAGTTTTAAAGGTTTGCGTAATAACATTTTTTGTGAGCTTACATTGCAAGCACTGGTGGCTACACCTTACGAAATAAATCAAACGAATGTGCTACGGAATGGTATATCTTAAAAAGATCTACAAAATAGTCCGAAGTCTTTTAAGGACTAGTTTACTATATCCATTTTAAAGTTAAAATGGGTATAGTAAACTATCCTTGGTAGTTACTTTTACCCATTTAAACCATACCCACAACCATACCCATTTTAAAATGGTCACGCACAATGCGGTAGTTGAAAAGCCATTTATACGACCGCATAACCGTATTAATCCTTATGAACGTAAATAATAATTACTTTAAGCAATTAATGCACATTGTGCTATTCCTTTACACCATATAATTTAAACAATTTTCTAAATAGATTACCTTGCTCGATTATAAGGGAACAAACACTCTAAGATACACAGTAAGTACGTCATAAATATACACAATTTAAACAAAATGGTTTTAGTATCTATTAAAATTAGCCGTACAATATTAAAAGGTCGACATTTCGATCCCTTATAAGTATGCAAATGAACAGAGCAGGGAGCGTGCATGGCGGCGTTTAATAATGGCGGTATATAACTGATGGGCAGTTGTTGAACATGAATTTTAATTAATTTCGGACAATGAGCGTCAAATAATAACCGTAGCTATATCACCCACTGATAGTCAAATTGATAGTTTATAATCGGACTAGGCATATTATATCTGCGGTGAAATTGTGCACTGAATGAATCATAATTTGACGTCTCATTTCTCGACAGTTTATAAACTCGTCAAATTTTGAACTGATAGTTTGCTTGCCTGTTAAGTTAAAGTTGGAAGATAATTTTTGGGCCAATATTAGAACAAAAATGTTTTTAAAAAAACGTGTGTTAAAGAAAGAAATTCTATTTCTAGAAGTGAGATTCTATTTCTAGACGTGGTACTTCGAACAATATATTATGTCCAGAGATCCTTTTCAAGGTGAAACAGCAATTAAAACTGATTGATGACTGATGACTTATTTTTTGCTAAATTTGATTTCTATTTCACGACAGTGCTCTTTGACATATTGACTCTTAGTAAAAGCCAGTGTACTCACCAGCTACATATATAATATTAAATTCTATTTATAACATTTGGGATAACTGGGATACCTTAAGCTTAAATAGCTCTTGTCTATATAAACAACAGATTATAAAATAAAACAAAAAACGGTAAAACATTGTCATCTTTGGGGTCTTTCATGCAATGAAAGTGTCTCAAAATGTTAAATTTAATGCTGATAGAGCCATCAGCAACAACTTCCATTGCACGAAAGGATCAACTCGACCGGTGAAATACCACAACCTCACAGGATATAGGCGTGAAGTAGAAATATATCTGCGTGTCGTCCTTTTCCCTTTTCCATTCTTTCCTAATAAGGAGAGGATGGAGAAGGAGAAGTGGATTTAATGGGGGAGGAGATGGAGAGGAAAAGGAAATATCCTTTCTTTCTGTTCATCATTTCCTCGGCCCATCAAATGAAGACAACGTCTTTGCAAAACATTAACTTGTGGCAGATGTCTATGGCTTGATCATTTGCCACCTTCTTCTATTAAAACGATTACGGAAGTAGAATGCGTGGCTCTATGTACCCCTTCATTATCATGAATATGCAATAATTGGATTTTATGCGAACATCCTCAGTAAGCGGAGTGGTTTATCTTAATACCCTCATCTTCTTTCCGGAGAGATAAGTTGGGGGCTCGCATCGCCGTAGCCATGAAGTACGGAAACAATTATGTAAGGCGATTGAACAACCCAGCGCCTCTAAATAACTTAGATAATTAAAATATATTATACCCGTGAACCGAGTCCAATGATCAATATCTAAGTTTAATTTATGAATATTTTCACTTATAGAGGCAAGAAGATAAATGTAGATAAGATAACAGTAATGGAGTTTGAAGCAGAAGAAAGTGATTGAAATAAACGTAATCGGTAAAAATTGTGAAACTTGATTGTGAATATACTTGAGAGATCGGAGATATCGTGTCAAGAATTGTCTGTAAAATTAATAGTATTGTAGGCAAGGTAGTGTGGAGGCCTAATGTAAGTTAGACAACCCGTAATGCCATATTAGTCTGCTTTAAAGTATTGATATTCGACAGAACTATGATTTCCATCGAAGCCTACATGAAGTGTACGGCTACTGAAATGACTACTTCTTCAAACTCCTACGTAGCCCATATTATATTTGCTTGCATGATATAAAGGACCTAATTTCAAGTAAGATATTACATTAGAAAATGAATAAGGGTCATATAAATGTAATATATTAAACAAAATTTCACTAAAGGACAGTTGTAATTATTAATTTCGAAAACAATATGATATCAACAGACCCAATCTATCTCTGTACCAACTCATGCAGACGATAAAAAAACTAGATTTATTTTTTAATTGATATTCATATAAAATGTATGTTGTTAATGAGTAAATAAATACAAATATAAATGCAAAACACAAACAAAGGCATTGTATTTAAAATCAACGTCAAAAGCGAGACTATGGAGTCACCTGTAATTAAATACCGCAATATAAAACCGTGTCGACTCGATCGAATACCGACCTCTGCTAGAACATTTTCCGTTAGAATTCTCTGAGAGCCTGGTGCTGTTTCACTCGACCTGACCCATTTACGTAGCAATTTAGCCTTTACTTCAGTTTTACTAAACACTTCTCTCGATTTTTTCCCATTTCAACGTTAAATATCAAAATAATACAAAATATTGATTTGTTGTAAAATGTTTACTATTAAAATAAGAAACGATGACGCATTTTTAGGTTAGTGATCAAATTGATTAAATTTAATCGACACTTTATTTGTTAATCCTGACTACTACTACTAACCTAACCTGAGATTATCCAGATAAAAAGATCAAAAGAATTTAAATTTTCATAATAACGATAAATAAGATCACCTTTTTTATAGAAGGGGCAAACAGCCAACCAGGTCACCTGATGTTAAGTGACCGCTAGTCATAAACATCCGCAACAAGCAAATGAGTTGCAAGTGTGATGCCTGGAGCAATGGAAGGAATAGACAGGAAAAAGTATATTTCTTTCTTATATTCATCACCTCCTCCGTCCAATCCTCTGCCCCTTTCCATTCTATCCTTTGTAGGAAAGATGAGAAGGGGAAGAGGACTGCCACTGGGCCCCCGGCACCTTATTCATCAGACGAAACGCAGAAGTATAAAATACACCAACTTCACGCCTGTCTTCTGTGAAGTTGTGTTATTGCACCAGTCGAGCCGGCGCATTCGTGCAAGAGATACAAAATCCGAAGGAAAATTTTCCCGACCCAAATTTTAACTGTTACATGCCAGTAACTTTTAAGCACGAACTCTAAAAATGGAAAATTAAATGTTCACATTGAAGGGAAAACTTCGTTAATTATAAATTAATTAAGGAAATTTTGTATCATTTTCCGGTTAGGGTTGTCGTGGTCACAGTTTCAGCCAATGGCCGTCCACTGCCGGTATGAAAATTTAAATTAATATTAATGTTCTAAATTTCTGCAAATTGTGAATACTGGTAATTTTACAAAGTATCAATTTTAAAAAAAAATAGATTATGCCCATTTAGAAATTTGACTAAAATATTTCCTCAACGCTAATATTACAGGAAAGATTATCTAGTTTACTTATAATAAATAAACTTCAAAAATGTGGATACAATTTTTCAAATTCCGTGCACAAATAACTAGATTAAATACTTACGTTAATATTATCTATTACAATTTTTTGCATCAAAATCGTGTGTCTTTTAATAACTAAGAACTTTATTTTTTTTAAATATACAACTTTTATATGTTTTCGGCGTCCGCACGAATCACTAATATAAGCACGCACACGTCTGATCACCGCGGCGGCGACAACAACACTGATGCTTTGTTACAACTTTAAGGATGAATTATATTAAATCGACCAACTTCTTTTTCATTCAGCGCACCTGAGTATCAATCTATGTATCTTGATTATTAACAATATGAAAAGTAAGTTTTTAAAGTCAATATTTTCTAGTCATTTTCAGTAATCAATATTCTTTAGTAGAAATACAAAATTTGATAAGTGGAAATGATTAGGCGCCCTCTTTAGAGGATTTTATGAGTAAGTGAGGTTTCCACTGGCGTAAAATCGTGTGTTGAGCTTTCTCTCTACCTTTCTCACTGATAACACTGAGATGAAAAAATGTTTTATGTCTAAACTATCACACTGTGTGCGCTCTATTCTAGCTTTTAAATACGATTTTGTACTTCCAAAGTTTTGCATATATTTCCAAATTATCTGGCTATTACCGTATTATTAAATAAAATTATTGTCAACATCAGAAAAAAATCTCTCGTACTTTTATATACAATCCTAGTGCCATGTTAACGTTGAATATTGTCGATGTATGTTAGTTAAACTAGTTATCATAAAAAGCATACAGCTGTGCTGTCAGTTCGTTTATATTTTTGGGAATAATTAAACACTCACTCGACACGCTTTCACGTCGAAAACAAACAACGAAACGTTCAAAATTAAAAGGTACGTGCTTTTTATTTTGGTCGTTCTATTTGAAACGTGACAATTTAGGCAACTCGTGAAAGAGTAAAATAAATGAAAAACGCTTACGACCGCATGAAAAATTATATGTGTGTCATAATCACACTCCTCTATTCTCTTTTTAACTGACTTCAAAAAAGAGAAGGTTCTCAATTCGCTTGTTTTTTTAATGTTTGTTACGTTATAACTTTGACATTTATCAAATGATTTCATTTTTTTCCCAATCGATAGATTTTGTTTTCAGATTAGTCTCATTTCAATTTTATCCCTATCAGATAATTTAATCCAAAGTTATTCAGAATTTTCGCAAATTTTATTCTATTTCTTGTCGGTTTTGTATTAGGAAATTAGGACTTAGGACTTTTCGTAATATACATATCTAAAGCTAGATCTGAGTCGTTCTACGAACTTAAGCTTCCATAAAAATAAACAAACACTGATTACCATCGGAAGGCGAACATTATATATTCTCAGTAGCCCTTGTGATTGGTTACATTATACAAAGTCAGATCAAGTAACTTAAGAGCAGCTCAGAGTAATATGACCACCATGTTGGATATCGACTATAATTATTCCGAAAGCCGCATCAATGTACGGACTTTTATCGAAAAGTCTCGACCAACATCTTAAGAAGTTTTCGCTAAACAGTTGGATAATGGGTTTGATACAAAAAGTGGTAATTTTGAAGTCGAATTATGAGAAAGTTACTCTATCTGTAACCCTGACCAGTGGTTGTTCAAATCATAGGACTCCGCAGTCGATTGTCGGAGCATTATAAGATATCTTTTGTTTTTGCATATATTTTAAAGTATATTTTATATAAATAAGTTTTAAAAAGTAATAAACATACATTAATAAACAGTATTCGCTCAAGTCGAAATTCTTTCCGTACACAAGAAATCTTTAGAATAATTTTGAAAAGTCAAGGCTCTGAGTATCATTGATACAATTCGGTCTACCTTATCATTAGATAATTCTCTGATTGCGTCTTAGACACGAGCCATCAGCAAGCCAAAAGTAATTTTTATATTTTGTACGAATGGCTTTTTAAAGAATAAAATGGAAAGTAAAATAGAAGTTTACATACGAATAGGTACGATCAATACGTTGAATTAGATTGTGCAATTGGATGAACGAAAACAATGTATTCATTAGTCTAATGGATTAATCACTAAGTGACGCGCACGGTCGCACGCGTTGT
>JWHW01039094.1:23158-45834 GCA_000931545.1 Papilio glaucus
TGAATTGTAAATGAATATTTCTCTTTCAGTTTGTACAGTAACAAGGATCGCTCGATGCGGTCTGAAAATACTTCAGTACCGCTCGACACAGATGCTGGAGAGAAACTATGTTGATTTATTTTTAATTCGATTTGTATTCTTTTTTGCAATGATCCATCCATCGTGATTTATACGAGACGTACTGACTAAATACACACAAAATGAACTTAAGGCAAATGTGAATTTGTTTAAACAAATCATATATAAATATATTAGAGTAAGTAGATTAAGAATTGCCACTTTACTCTGATGAATTAGAAAAGAAGGTATCAATTTACCACTACTATGAGACGTGTCTGATGTGTGGAATTCATATTTAATTATTTTATTGTACGTACGAAAAATGGTTACATCAAGCTGCCGGCATCCAATTATAATGCTAAGAGATAACAGATTAATGCAAACAAATTGACTACGACGTAGAATTAATGTGGTTGTGGTGATGCTCTAGTTTATTGGAAAAAAGGGGGGTTAAAAATCAGCGCGATATTAAATCGTGATTACTAACAACAGTGGATTCGCTTTTGATGACTTATTTTTTGCAATAAACTTGTTATAGTAAATAATATTATTATCGTCAGAAAAACAGCTAGATTATCTTATTTATATCACTTTATCGGTATTTTTGGATTAAATCCCAATTTTAGATTAAATTAATTGCTATTGAGTTCAAATTAAAAAACGATAAAATTCCAGTTTTACGAGTAGCAGTAGCTTAACTGTAAATAAACAGAACAAAGTAAATATTTTCAACTAAGTTCGAACATTTGCAGTATTTTGTGTCTTCTCTAGAACTTACGTTGAGCTAGAATGAATAATTAATAAATGAAATCCGCGCGAGACAGACAGATAGACGTTCTCGAGGGAAATTGCTCGCAATCCAGTTAGCAGTTTAATGTGACTGCAGATTGAAAAATGGTAGACGTATCAAAGTTGTTTACAGGACGCACTACAGGTGAAACAAGAAGTGAACGTGACGATTAAGGGGTTAATTTCAAGCCACACGACCTATTTACGACAGAAGAAACTCGAACTTGAAGAACAGTAAACACAAATTGACTTTAGAAGCTGCTGGCCATGCCATTACGGCCATGTGATCCCAAACTAAACAGAGCTTGTGCTATGGAAACCAGATAACTGATATACTACTTTTCTCTTGTAAATACATACTTAATTAGATAATTACACCCAGACTCAGGACAAACAGACATGTTCATGCACACAAATATCCATCCTGGGTGTAAATCGAACCCACGACATGCGGCGTGAAAAGCAAGTATCTTACTAACTACGCGAACCGGCCGTCAATAATAATAATATATATTTCTGCGTTTCATGTGATGAGTACCGCAGAACCTATCCACTTTCTCATCAGTCACTCATCAGACATAACGCAGAAGCACGCCACCTACTTTTTGGTGGCACCGTCTGCTATAAAAAGCAAACAAGCGGTTGACCTGATACTAAATGACCGCTACCTACAGGGATTTGTAACAAACCAATGAGTTGCAAAAAAAAAGTCTATTTACTTTTCCATACTCTCCCCTGTCAAATCCTGAAATTATACCTCTTAAACCTAACTCATCAGACAAAACGTATAGACTACTTCACAGCTGTCTTCTGTGAGGTCGTGGTATTTCACCGGTCGAGCCGGCACATTATTTCGACAGTTGTTATTATTGCTTACTCTACCACTGTACATAGTGTCACTTCTAACTACTACTAATGAAATTCTTGTTTTATATTAATTTGTCTTGAACTTTTACTTTTCTTTATTATTATATTAATTATTTTCTGAAACGTCGGTAGCTACTGGAATTTAAAGTTTCAATCCTTCTACTTTAGAAGTCTGTTTCTGAATGAAACAATTCTACCAACGAATTGAAAACTCTTGGATAAATCTATTTGTCTTCATCGTGAATTCAATTTAAATCTAAGCGAGACTCGATTTATATTTCAGTAGACGATCGGACAAACTTAGCAGAAAGCGGTGGCATTATTATGTTATTTACATATTTAAAAAAAAAACCGTATATTTCTTTTAAATATAATACATGTAATTTATTTATGTAATATCGAAGTGTACATAATATAATGACTTCATTTATATTTTCAAATACATTTAATATTTTTAAATACATTTTTATATTTAGCAACGTTGCTAAATATCATAAAAATGTGCAACGTAACTTTAATATCCGATACAAAACATTTTTATTATATTATATTTTTATTCATTATAATTGTATTAAGTCATTAAATATTTGAAGCAGCTTGTTAAACACAACAAACCTATTTGTTTAGATAAACATCTTTTTAAGATAGTATTTAGGTACTAAAGATTACGCTTAACTATCCTGTTACCCTTACCTATATTTTATCTTCCATTCCAACTTAAACATTAACATATTAACGCAAGCAAAATATCAATTCCCAATTTGATACTTTATAAACTGTCGTGAAATGCTACGTCAAATTGTACATAATTCGTTGAGTTCACAGTTATAATAAGCCTAGTCTGAAACTGACGATGTACACAAGCTGTCGGTTACATACACATCTTTTTTTATATTTAACATTGGTTTATATTCAAATATGAAATTGTAGGTGAATACGCGTCAAAATGGCGTCGTATGAAAATAAAATAACCGACTACTGCACTCGTGGTGCATTTCAGTGCGCGCCGACCTGAAAGCGTCGCTCGCCGCCGAGTGCCTCTCCAGTCAAGCTCTACCAATACAGCGTGAAAATCAGGACGTTATACGACCTCAATATTTATGTATTTCAGTGTATAACAGTAGTATAGCTAACAACAACAGCGTACGTGCCGGCTGGGGAAGTGCAACGACCTCTAAAACAAGCAGGCGAGGAACGAGAAGACTACGCACGTCATGGGGCCTGCCGTGTACAACCGGATTACTGGACCACGTCACAATCCAGCAATACAACGCCTTTCAAAATTAATTAATTTAATTTTGAAAGGGGTTGTATGGCTGGTACGGCATTCACAAGAGTTTTTATAGCGTTAATAAAGTCACTGATATAACAACACATAGCCCAAACTACTGTACCTAGAAACTTTCTGTTATAAATTCATCCTCTAATGGTGATGGCTGGCGCTGCGGGTGAAAACGTGTGGATAGCAGATTGAAAATAAATGTCGTAAAGAAAGTTTATAAATGTCTGCAAAACGTTAGCAGTAAATGTCAAGGATCTAAATTTGTCCTCTGTGAAATGTATGCTTTGCAGGTTAGTGCTAGCGGAGTTACAAAGGTCTAGTCTAGTCTAGTCTAGTCTAGAATACTCTATCATCCTATGGATGACGGGTGTAAGCATTTATTGTACTAATTTATGATAATAGTGAACGGGTTGCGGGCGTCTGCTAGTATAAAATAATTTCACAACACGACACAAACACCGGGTATATCGGGGTCAAGTGCCAGATTGTGCTGAAGTTCTTAAGTTAGTTAGAAATTCATTAGAGCGTATTACCTGTATCGAGGGTAAGCAATTTAACACGAGCAGTTTACCACAGAGCAGATTGTTGCAGTATACAACAACTTCGTCCACAAGTTTAGAAACTGACATCGGATGTCATAAACTATTCTTGCGTATAACAGTGGATATGTTTTTAATACCTCTAAAAGAAATAAACAAAAGAGCTAACGTTACCCTAGCCCAGCTTACCCGTTTATGTGTACCTGTTAAATTTATACATTCTTTTTTTTTGTGTGTGACTATGTAATTCTAAATTCAAACTATTCAATAATTTCGCTTACATTGAACATGTTTACGTGTAAGGCGTAACAAACAATCAAACAAACTCAGTAACTTTTTATCTTTATAATAGTAGTATGAACAAACAACAACTAACTAGTTAAATCTTAGTCTTAGTCGTGAACTCGACCCATTAGTGTGTCCGTCCGTCTACAGTCAGTGAATAGTTTACTAAGCTTAGTACAATGGTAGTAGTTCCACAATTGCTGTCACCATCTCGACGATGCCTCAGCGGTTATCTGCCTCCTACAGCGCTGCAGTTTAATTGTCTTAGTTTACGGTGGAGTTAATTTCCTTAGCATTGTGGGAACCATATTTAATGGTACAACTGCTAAGTGTAAGTGTTCATTGAATCTATGTATTAAAACGTGATGCGAAACCTTCGGGAACACTTTTAATAATATTAGGTACATGGACGAGTGAGATGCGGTATGTTTAAAGTTGATTTTATTAAAAAAAAAAAAACAAAGACCATCAGGACTGTCGGTACGAGTGTAAACTGATAATAGGGAAATGGGGGGCAATAGTACAAAAATAGTAACTGTTATCCTATCAAAGTAATATGAACTTTATGTGCAATCTGTAGAGTACATAATAAATTGTTTGAATAGACAAGGTGAGCATACGGGATTCAAAAATGGAAATTAAAATATTGATATTTTATACCAGGCATTAATTCTTCAATTTTTTCTTGCATTTAATTTTGAATTTTATTGTTAAGACACAAGGGTTGAATTTTGTTGATTATTGTCGAGGTCTACTGTGACGCAAACCCATAAGTTTTGCCATTCCAATAATCACTCAACGCGACTAAACAAGTTTGAAGTGATAACTAAAATGACAATCCCATTTCTGAGTTTATTTTAATCCTCAATTTAAAAGTATAATTCAAAAAGTCTCCCCGATCAATACGTCGCTTCGATAATATAAATATTTAACCGCTAGCCATATCGTCGAGTATAGATTTCCCCGGAGACTATCGACGGCAATATTTTTTCCATATAATTTGACGTAGGTAACGTGTTGGAAAATTTCATTTTTATACCACACGATAAATAGGAACGCGCATTGATCGACTGGCCCGATTACAAATCTGGAGACTTATCTAATTTATATTTTAATTTTTAATGTGAAACGACGTACGACATGTATGCCGTGACAGCTAACGGTGTGACTATATACCCTTCTATAAACTCCCTTGTGCGCCCATACTACTTTCTATTTATAACTAATAATATTTCATAAATATTTCTTATTATAAATAAAATATATTGATTTTAAACACGTCTCTATTCTGTCTATTTTACTCCTAAATATTTTTTTGCAATCAATATGTTTTTTATCTTGACCAGATTAACCTGACCGGCGCCTACAAAGGACATCAATGCAACTAAACTTTCAACGTGAATTTTCAGTTGATGTATAGTCTCATGATTAAAAAGAGAAACAACAAAATTATACCAAAAAGAAAGGTGTAATTATGTACGTACGTAACAAGTTAAACTTCTTTTTAAACAAAACGAAATTATTTTAAAAATGTATCCCGCGTGCCGGGACCAATTAATAACGGTTTAATTAAATGACTTGAAATTATAGGTGAATGTCAAACGTTGTTATTGGTTGCTATGGTAACGACATGAAGTTGGTGTCGCTCTTACGTGCAGCGCATCGTAATTTCACTGTCATCATTTTTTTCAAACGCATCAAAAAAAGTACAACTTTAAAAACTTATCCACTGCCTACCTTATTTGCCTTATGAGGTCTTAAGATTGTATTCATTGTATTATAATATTGTTTAAATATAGTAGAGATATTATTCTTGGTAAATTTCCAAGCGTGAATTTACATGACTTGGTCAAATTTTCAAAGTTGTAAGTGTTCTGTGTAAAATTTACCAGCATCAATTTTGTATTCTTATTAAAATTTTCAACCCTTACACAAGTTATATTCGCCTCATAAATTTCGTGCGTCGCTTCCCCATCCGCTGTGGTTCGGTCGGTCCGTGCTCGGGTGAAACAATCTTTGTTAGGTGAGAAAACCTTTGTCACGTATATGGTTTGGTTATTTAATTAATGTCAAAGAACAGAGCGTTTAAAGGCTCTTTACATATTAAATGTATGTCGAAATAAAATATTATCTAACCACCTTGCCACTGAAACGGAAGGCAATATTAAAATACTTTACTAATGTTTTAGCACTTTTATTTTCTATGAGAGGGCTGAGCAGGGCTTTTGTTCAGTTTTAATCAAAGAACTACATGTTTTACATCACTTGACAATTATATATGGCATTACGACTATGTTTATTTATGGCCTATACTTTACTTGCAGCTTAGTTTACAATATGGGCCACAATGGCGCTAGTGTAGAATAGGCGCGGCGTGGCTGACTGGCTTGGCTCAGCTAGCCAGCGTGAATTAAATTTTATGAATTGAAAAAGTATGCCGATTATTCATTATTTATCATTCTATTTTAAATTAACCAGAATACAAAATTTCATTTCTACCGCGTGTGAACTCACACTCGATACATCTCTGTCTTTCTCTCTCTCTTTTTTTGCTAGCTGTCCCCTTTTCGTTACAACAAGAATTTAGTAATTTTTTTGCAAAATTGAAATCTATTCCGGGACAATTTAGGTCTAAATCAATCGGTAAAAAATAATATCGGTGAAAGTTTAAGAAATATACTTAGAAACTACCTTAACCTAACAAAATAAAAAACAAATGAGTTTTCATAAAGTACGTATGTATGAACTTGTCCTCTGTCTCTCGATAGTAATGTTATTTTAAGTTTACAAAGTTTATTTGAACACAACTTTGTGAATGTCTTTCGACGTGTAACACAAAAAAAACGTTAAAGGAAATTAGGAATCACTTTACTAGAAATACTTTCTCATAAAGGTTTACGCTAATGCTTGTACAGAAAAAGAGAAGACGATAGAATCTTGACAATCTTACTCTCATAAGATATATTGGTAATTGTGTGATTACTCAATATTTTTATTTCCGATTATTCATTACTTCTACAACACAGCAATGTATATACGTTGCTCTCTTTTGCTCCACCAGCGTTCATTTTTTTTCTCTCTTATGTAACGAAACGTGCTTAAACATAACGTGTATTAGAAATTTTCCTCGCAATTCTCATTAAATTATTTTATATACGTGAATATTAGTAAGTATATAATTTAATGTATCTCCCATTCCAAGATTTAATGTTTTTAAATTAACAGCCTGATAACCTCTCATCTGCCGTGCCTTAAGCTACCCTAATTAATTTCTCGTTACCGTCCTTCCGGACGTTTTCATTTTTTCACTTGAAACATCGTTTATTAATTCATAACTTCATAAAAAGGCGAGGGAGGCAGGGGGAGAGCTACGTATGATGAATTTCAATTCGAATCCGTGGAAATATTCATGAGCCTCGGTAAATGGGGTTGGGATTAGCTTAAAAACAGGATGTAACCACAGAATTACCTTGAATCCTGATTTCTACTTATGGTATGTGTTATTTATTATTTTATTCCTTTACTGATATTTTTGTATTTTATTTTAATTTAAAATTCTTTTGCAAAGTTAGCTTGAAGGACGTCTTTTTACTTCTCTAATTACGACTTTTCATTTGTTATCTTGTCGTACAATGTCATATATGCATATTATATGTATGTACATTTTGTACCTAAAGAAAAAAATATATTGTTTGTTGTCTGGACAAATCTTTAATTAATACAAAATGAATACATACAATAAAAATGTAACTTATCGCTGTCTGTACATGAAATATATTTGAGAAAAACTATTATTAAGGGCCCTCACAAACGCAATAGAACCCAAAACAATGATTATCAGAATTTTTGTCTGTTAGTCTGTTTGTCTTTGCGTTTGTTACCGCTAATCTCAGAAACGGCTTAACCGATTTGGGCGCGATTTTCACTAATGTATTGCAGTAAGTTGCATTTAACATTTAGTGTTTGTTTTATCTAAATCGGTTTATGAATAAAAAAGTTATATCAATTTAACTGTGCTACGGCCATACTGTGTCGACGACATGACGAGGTTACGGTAGTATTAAGTAGCTAATATAATTTCGGTTAAGTAAAATTGCAGGTCGGGTGAAACAGCTACGCCAGGTCTACTGAACGGATTTTCTTACCAATGACTGGAATGACCAATAGATAGAGTGATTAATGAAAAAGATTCATATAGTTTCTTTTTAAATGATTTTTGAAGACGCAATAGGCTGGTATACGATGCTACTGAACAAAAAAACATGTCTGAAATAAAAAAAAAACAGCGTATATGGCTGCTTTCTTATAAGCTGGCGTGGGTTTCTAATATTGGAATAAATCTTTTTCATTTTATGACCCTGACGTAGTCCGGTGCGAGCAGCAGAGCGCGGTCGCTGAGGGAATGCTAACGATCCTAATCTCATCATGCAGTCTCCGAGGGAGGATAGTCTCTTAATTTTTAACAAGATTATTTGATCGGATTCTTCATTTAAGCACTATTTGCTGGTGCTACTTCTAATAGCCTTTCATAGACTATCTATCAGTACAAATTTACTACAATGCTTCGTAATTTGATTTATAACAAACAAATTGTCTCAGATTTAATACAATTATAGTAAAACTAAATGAATTAATGAATAAGAAAAAAACGTAGAATTTGAGAACTGGTGGCCTCGCCGAACATCATTGAATAGATAAAAGCTCGTAGACTCCATTGGCAAATGGATGACGAAAGGAACATGGAGCGTGCATACTTGGGACGGCCGAGCGGCCGACGCCCAGTCGGCCTTCCCAGGTATCGCTGCAAAGATGAGGCTGCAAAAGGACATGCTTAAGCTTCAGGACTGGCAAGAGATAGCGCAGGATCGGGAAGAGTGGAGGCGTATTGTCAGAGGCCAAGACCCACTTAGATATATTAAAACAGTCCGTTTAAGTTGACAACATTGATAGATGACGCCATAGTTGTACAGATACCTATTAGTTTTTTTTTAACAACGGTAGAGCGAGCAGAAACAGCGTCCATTATTTGGGCCACCTTGACCCAAGAATTATCACGAGCTGACAAAATAAAGGCGTGAAGTTGAGGTATATAGGCTTTTCGTTCGAGTGAAGTGTCGAAGTGTTGAAGGCTCCACTTTCCCCGATCCGACTATAATCGGATGGCAGATTCGAGCCCACGACCATGTACATGTTTCGCAGTCCGTACCCTTAACCATTGTGCTATTGGCGCTTAATTCGTGACGTCTATTTATGTAAGACGAATAAAGATATTATTACAGAGATTAATTCTGAGCCCTTTATGAAGACTTTCATCTCCAAAAGATAAATGTAGTCTAGTAAAAGCCTTTCTATATAGATACATTATCCTTTATACAGAAAGCCGTTTCTTTTGACGGCGGTGTGGCTGAGCGTACACATTTGTTATTTATGCAGTATTCTCGCCACAAGGCCTTAACTAAATAAAGCCAGGCCTTGGAATTAAGTTTCATATTTACTTTATAAACGTTATATTAAGGCTTAGCTGTTGGAACATTATGTATTCCTAGTACATTTTCGCTAAAAATATGTTACAAATACAACGTACATTGGGTTCTTTTACTTACACCGTAGTTATTCACACGCACGCACGTACTTGCACAAGGATATTATCAAATACTAAATGCTTCTTTGCTTATTATTCTGTTGTATTAACTAAGTACACTGTTTTTATGTTCATATTTTCGAATTTCAAAGATTTGTAATTTTGCAAACGCTGGTTTAACTTT
This sequence comes from Papilio glaucus, assembly GCA_000931545.1. Taxonomy (NCBI): domain Eukaryota; kingdom Metazoa; phylum Arthropoda; class Insecta; order Lepidoptera; family Papilionidae; genus Papilio; species Papilio glaucus. The sequence goes on from JWHW01039094.1 coordinate 32,746, forward strand.
ACGAGATAAATCGAAAGATCTTTTAAGATAAATAATTCCGTGTACATCAAAAAAGTCTGCGATGGCATATATATCTATCTTTTAAGAATAACTTACTATATACCCATTGTAACTTGTAAAAAAATGATCAAGAACAATGCAGTATTTGGAAAGCTAATTATTTAGACGTACACAGTATTAGTCCTTATTTACTTTAGTTTAAATGCGTTAGTTCCGTTAATATCATGCAATGATTACGACAAATTAGATACAATTTTTCAAATTTGGTAAGAAATAGGGAGGAGGAGGAATATGGTAGGTTTGTTTGACCAGATACAGAAATAGAACTGAACCTATTATCCACATTATATTATACATACTAAGAAGCTAGAAAATAGTTCTTTACAACTAAGGCATGGTCGTTGTAATAAATATCGCGTAAAGCGAACGTGTAGGTAGGAGACAATCGAGTTAAAAGTTCACTGTAATTTCCGTAGTAAGCCATTACACAAATTGGTCGCGTTTTAAAAATTATTGCTTCCGTATACTGCGGTCTCCGTGCTCGTTAATTCTTTGTAACAGCTTGTTTTATTTATTTTTATTTATTTACACATCGGAAAGTTGCGGGATATATTCCATCGGGAAATCTTTGACCAGTGTTTGTTGCCACCACAGCCACGGTGATGACAGCTCAAAGTCATTAAAAAGGCAATAGAGAGGGCGATGATCGGAGTCTTTCTGCGTAACTGCATGAGAAATGATGTGATCCGCATGAGAACCAAGGTAACCGATACTGTCCGAAGCATTGCAAACCTTAAGTGGCAATCAGCTGGACACATTGCTCGTAGAACGGTTGCCCGATGGTCGCAGTCGTAGAGTTGTGGTCACATCGACACAGCGTAGGTAAAAAAAATATTTTATTAAATTTTTCCAATATAAATTCAACCTCAATATGATGGAGATGTCCTACGATAAAAGAAAATGTCCCTTGTTTACTATAAAATCCTGATCGACACACTACTTAGGCCTAGCTACTTTTGCAGTATAATTTATTTTCGATCCAAGGTTTTTAGGTTTTAAAAACCTTGGTGTTATAAATAAATGTGGGGATCCTTGTAGCACCCCGCATCTACGCAGATGAACGTTGATCAAACGACTCGAACATAACGGCCGGGTGAACATCTGAGCGATGTTAACGAGGTAACGATCGTGTGTTGTTTGAAGTTCATCATTATTGGCACGATGTGGAAAATCTAAAAAGACGTGGTATCTTCATTTTCGTAAAGAGGACTACAATGATAATATTTTACCTAAATTATAAATTTAAATTCAAAATCACAGACCATTTTGGAATTGGATTTTTTTAAATATTAGTAAATTTGTTAACATTTCTCATAACCATTCCATCTTAGCTTAAGTTTGTGCAAGAACATGGTTAACTACAACAGTCGAATGGCGTATTACCCACGACCTCATATTTTGCAATCGTACACTAAACATTAGGCTAATTAAAAAGGGTGTTAGTAACTCTTTGCTATCGAACGAAGCGATTCGAATCCTATAGCGTACGACAAGGGATTCGCAAACGTTGCCAAATTAATTATTAAACATCGATAGGTTGGTTTAATCGTAAACTGCAATCAAATCTTTGGTAAAGTTGGATATTCTTCTGCAACAAAAATGTTGCTAACTTTCTACGTTTCTACAGGTTAAAAGTAAAATTCTGCTCGCCTCCACTACTCATATATAGATATTACTAAGTGCACATAACATGTCTGTAAAACTCAGACATGTTTAAAATGCGTAATCATGCACCAATTTACATATATGTTGAATACTTTTAGAACACGTGGGTAAGCATAAAAAAATTTAACGCGGTTACAGCAACGTTCCAACATTAACACGTAAAACATCGCAACACGTTTACTAATATAAAAACACACACTACACAATATTTCTTGCACGTATGGACCAGCCCTACATTACGCTACTTTACACTATTGGGTATAATATTTTGGTAGGGGTGAATTTTGTTTCTACTGAATACAAATGGGCAAGCGTGTCGCAAATGCCTTAACTACCTTTGGACAGAGGAGGAAAGGTTATTTCCTTTTCCTATTCATCCGCTCTCCGTCCAATCCTCTTCTCCTCCCCATCCTATGCTTATTAGAAAAGGATGAACGTATCCGAATGACACGATGGTGTAGTATCAATCATCAATAAATTTGTGCCAGACGGGATTGAAGCAGTGTTGAATAAACGTTTTAATTGAATTCAATTGTCTACGCACCCACCGCACGATATTGTCATCCGGATTCCCTGTAATAGATGGGAACTCCAGAGTTTACAGGAGTATCTAGGAGTTATGGGAAGTATAAAGTAAAATTTTGAGTATGAGACTGGGAGTTAGAAGGCACGACATTTCAATCGTTACTGTATCATGTACTATTTAGCTCAGAAATAATTTTAAACTAAATAATTCAATTATTTTGTTTATTGAAACCATCTTTATTAGTTGCTGGTGTTTAACTTTAATTACGCACAGGGATAGAATGATATTCATTATCTAGACGTTCAGTATTTCGTTTTAATATTAAGTAGTCGTTATACTGAAAACAAAAGGCTTTTAGAAGTTAAAATCTCACAAGAAAGTGATAAGCGACGATAAAAGTTTCATAAAAAATTCTCCGCAAAATTCGTTGCTTTACAATATTTGAATATTGTTAAGTTTTTCTTCTAATAAATAAAGAATTTTATTTTATATCACAAAATACAGAGATCCCAACATTAAAAATCTTTCTCCCCTAACAACCCGTTGACCACCAACAAAAATATATATACGTTTAAAAAATTGAATAAATTTGCCTGCCAGTAATATATATTTTTTTCTTTTGTAACCGACTTTTATCAATCGAAAAAGGTTGACTCCGTCAGTATATTTTTTGGTAAAACGTAGAAACGATAAAAACGAAAAAATAAAAGGTAAAATAATTTGCTGGGGTTTTCATAATAAATTAAACTACATAACATTTAACCGTTACATATAAAATGTGTGCCCATAAATAAAATAGGAATATTCCAACAGAACGATATCTCCGAAGCGGGGAACATAAATACATGTACATACATATATTATTTGCTGAAAAATCGAGAATCAATATCTTATCACTTCCAGCCAATGTGTTGGAAGCCATTGAGAGCTACTATCGCATGCGTTAATGTACGCGGTGAGCGTATGTATAAACATGTACGTGAGTAATGCTCAGATATCAAGCTGAGCCCCACGGTTTCGTGCAATTTAATTTAACCGACATCTATGTCCAGTCTAAGCTCAACCCTTGAATTTTGAAGTTTCGAAGATTAACAGTGTTGGCCCCAGATTTTTCTCGGCCACTCACTTGTGATTTATAAATGTATTAACGTATAATCTAGGTCCAGATCAAATAACAAATGAGGGTATAAATCCCTACGCCGGATCTTGTACTATCACTTCTTATGTAGGCACTAGATACGACCTCTTGACCGGGTTCATGCCTTGTCGTGTTGGTGTTGCTTAGTAGTCGTGGCCTGGTCACCCACGGTGAACCAAGAGGAATCCAAAGCTGGTCCGTGGTGTAGCGCCGGCCAGAGGTGGACTCGTTAGAGTACACCTTGCTGAGCTGGAGGTCTGCGGGAACATAGGGACCCCTAATCCCTTGTGTCCGCAGTCAAGATGGAGTCGCAGAGTCGGGTATTGGTATTGCGCTGAGCCACTCTCCCTATCCTCCGCGACTTAGCGGCGTCGCACTGTAGACGCGCCGGAACAAAGGAGACGGTCTCCCCTCACGCTGATAACCTTGCAGCTGTTTTGAGGTTGGTGGCGGAACAAAACCAGATCCGCCGCTGAGGGCTGGAAAGGCATTTTGCTTTTCTGGGCCCCATAGCCTCCAGGTGATGGGTTCGGGGAAATCCGTTAGCCACGACAAAAGGTAGGGTAGTAGGGTGCGCTTGGTGTTCCGTAGTGCCTTTCTGGCGGAGAATTGGGGAGGCTCGTCACACAGAGACGTAGCTGCCTCGGCGGCTGGTGGGGCCGCGAGCGTGTGCAAGAGCGTTCCCGTAGCCTCGCCGATATGAGCGGGAAGAACATTGTGAAGTTTCAGTCGGTGCGAGTGCGACATAAAGTCACCAGATACGAATTTCAACTCAATACTAACTTCACTAAAAAGAGGAATATTTTATTCATCAAATTATTCTGTTTTATGCTATTTTATCTACATTATAATAAATCTTTCCCAAAACTAATAAAGCACTGTTGTCACTATAAAGTTTGCAGGAAATTGAAATCGCGCTCGCAGATGGAGCATACCAATGTACGAAGATATTTCACTCATTTCTCTCGCATACTTTCAACGCTACCGGAAATTACTTTTAAATATTACGTCGAAGAATATTGTATCTACAAATAATATTTATTAAAGATTTTAAAATTAAAATACTATAAATAATCAACATAACAGCTAACGCGTGTTAGGCAGACTCGAGTCTGGTCGACCAGGAAAGTATGAGCTATCAGAATACGGGCGTGAAGTATTTTAAAATGAACGGATGACCCTTGCATATGACAAAAAATTCTACCCGTATTTTAGAATCCAATTGAATTCACAAACACAATAGTCATGTTAAATGTAAAACAAAAGCTTCTCTGTGGTCACATTTGGAGGCTTAATTGAAACCAGCGTGCGTGAGAACACATCGTATATTACATCTAAACTAGGTCGAGAGTTTTATACGTCGTATTTATCTATCGATTTGCGTATCGCTTTCTCTTTAACATAAGTAATTATGTGTTCATCCCCATCATACTTGAAACTTAATATACTCAAAGGCTATCACTCCAACGAGTTTTTTAAGCTTATCGATCCCTTATCCACATGACCGTATTTAAAAATGCGATATAAAATACTTTAAAAAAAAAAACATTGATTAGGTTTCTTTCCTTGACACTTTTAGAAAAATAGAAATTCATGAGTATAACATATTCATCAAATATGCGCTCACTCCCTTTACCCAGAAGGGTAGGTAGTATAACAAATTCAAATATAGCAAATTTCTGCGCAAGACAATTTTTGTTGAAGACCCATGGCGTTATATTCAAATTGTAACAATTTAAGAGGCTATCACGAAAAAAGATAATAAATTTGAATTATTAATTTGGCTAGCGTGGAATCCTTGAAAGTTGTTTTTTAATAAGCTATTTCACTGTACGGAGTACCGACAGCCAATTCGTTACGACCCCACTAATTTTGACGTCTGCTGACGAGCGCTCTTGTAAATTCAGTCTGAAATATTGTATTAAAAATATACGACGAGATGGATTACGAAAAATGAACGAGAAAAATATTTTTCAAGTTTTCAGCATCAATTGTTATTAAATATAAATTTCGTAGTAGAAACTGTTATACTGTCGGAACTTCTGACGTGGAAACCTGGACCTCATGGTCATCCGTTATACCAGCATGAGAAAACAACTAATTCATACTCGGGGATCTGTATTAGGGACATACAAAGAGAGAATTTCAGGTTTTATTAAATGACGAAGGTCAAATCGTCGCCGGCTTCTCTACAATTCATTATAACATTTACCGCATTTTGAGAACTAGTTGTGAAAGGATACAATAAACCACTATATACTTTTGGCGTGTGAATGAAGATGTGCTTACTAATTTGTAGGCATCTGCATTCCTAGCCGTGGGTTGCCACTGTCGAAAAATCTGAGATGACAATACGTATGTTTTATGTTAATGTTTTCGGCAGTGTAAACCCACGGTAAATAAATGTAATAGAGTTTGTATAATCGCTCAATAAAATCTATGTAACTGTTTGCACAAGAACATTTTGTAGTAAGTTTGTTAGTCACAATAAAACGAAGCAATTTCCCGTAAAATCCGGTGTACGGGAATAATTTAAAGTGGAACAGAGAGAGAACAAAAATAAAGCGCACTTGGTCCTCATTAAAAACGGTAGCAGCTGCGACGACGGTCGTTGCACGCTCTACACAGATTCCTTTGTAATGCTACGAACGGATTTATGAAATTAATTTTTACTCACGCTAACTTCCTAAAATTATTAGCCGAATAAATAAGAATATACAAATTCAAATCTTCCCTTTTAATTTCCGTTGAGCCGATAACAAATTATTATTTGCAATGTCTATTTGTATTTTTCATAATTTTACTATTAACATTTGTTTAATGTCATTCCTTCATTCGTTCATTCATTTCACCAGTCATTCACTCAAGAATTGATTAATTCATTCAATTATTCAGATTGCTACTTAACTTTATATTAAGTGCAAAAGTGGCAGAGTAAATAATTTAGGTCAAGTAAAAGTTTTGCAGCATAAAAATATGTAGGTATATATGTTTTGGGTTCACTAATTTTCGCAATATTTATGATAATTTTACTTTAATTATAAAAATCATCATATATTTCGCTGTAGAACCTCTACCATTGCACTGCGGTTTTCAACTTTCAAACAGCTGGCGGCGCGCCAAACGTCCGACTCCTACTTGCTAATGAATAAATTGAGCTATTATGGCGCCGAACGAGTTACTTTAACTACCACCTAGTTTCTGTTAGCCTGGTACATTTGAAACATTTATAGTTCCCGCAATCCTATAGTTGACTAAGGAGTTGATTTTTCCAGCGGCTTAATAATATGTGTATTTAGGAAACCAATGTAGGAAACACACCGGTCCATTTTGTGCGAGTGTTGCGCTGCGTCGTTTTGTAAATACGTCTAATGCGTATAGCTACTCCAATAAAAAGAGATATAAATTGTTTAGGAACTTCTAGAGATTATCTATAAATGTAAATTTTATTCAAACTTCTTTTATTAAGCTTTGTCTTATCGAGGAAGTTTTATCTGTGGGTAAATTACAAACTTTTGTAATAATCTTTTGCAACATAATAAAATAAAACTAGCTTGAAAGTTTCTTGAAAGGAGATTCTGCAACGAACCAGTCTAAAAACTTTTATTAGGGTAACTATTACAAAACTGAAAATTTACACTTATAAAATAAAGAAGACTTTTATATCTCGGGAGCTTGTTTTTGGAGGATAAAAAAGAAATTTTGTAAACGTATTTATTTCAAACGATCCTGGTACACCTCTCTCACTTCTTCTAGATCCTCTATCGCCTTTCTTAAGTAAGCCCTGCCAACCCTGCCACTTACTATTGCTACATTTTGTCTTGTTACTCATAAAGACATTACGTAAATTAATTAAAATATAACAAAAATTCTCACGGAAGTAATGAAACTTCTGCTATCTTAAAACTAGAGTTACCTGAAGATGTATAGTGAAATTAGATCTCTCTCTCTCTCTCTTCTGCTGCGCTCATAGTATCCATACATTGCTAGTGCCGTGCCGTGACCGTATGTGAAAAGAGATGTAATGTGGAGAAGTAAATACTCATTAACCGTAAGCAGCTAAATATTTAACTTTGTTATTCATATTTAATGTACCAGGATAACATAAAGAACGATGAGCTCATTTTCTATTCGGGAGCTGACCAACTCGCCGCCGGTTAATGCCTGTACAGTAGGTACATATGAATGTAAATCAGGCATAATAGAGTGAAATTACTTTTCCCGCTGAATCTTTTAGGGTCTTTGTATCATAACTTATTCAATAATAATGGAATGAACTCTAACGAACCTAAAATTGTGGAAATTTAAAACTCAATAAATTTTAAAATGTTACAAATTATATTTTAATATGGCGTGTACGTGTGTGTTTTATCTTTTAAGAGAAGGGGGGAAACGAGCGGCGAGAACACTGAGGTCATCAACGTCGCCCATGGACACCTGCAACACCAGAGGAACTGCAGATGCGTTGCCGGCCTTTAAGGCTCGCTTCTTGAAGGACCCTAAGTCGTACTGGTTTGAAAATAGTATTGGGTACTGATACTAAATTTAATTTGTCATTTATATTTTACGTTCATAAGAAATATAAGAAACTAATTTAACTGACTTTATCACGTTTATTGTAAGTTTTTGTTCCCTACGTTTCGAGTACTTTACAGCGCTCATGGTCACGGGGAGGCCTGAAGTGCCAGAGAGTCCCAATGTCAAAGTGGCTGACGAAGTACGCATGCAACTGTGCCGAAATATCGGGAGCTCAAAAAGGCTAATCGTGGTAAGAATCCCGTTTCTTACAAACCTTGTATAAAGTTATATGACGAAGTACCCACTTATTTTAAATTATTATTTTTGATCCGATCTGTGTAGAATGAGCTCACAATCGCGATAAAGTAGTTTTAATACTTTAGTAAAGTATTCGCGTAAATTTAAGAAATTATTAAAGGACATTAATTTACTAATTTTGATTTGGAATTATAGTCAAACTTTTAGAACAGCGATCTCTAGATTATTTGGAACGTTCTATGTATTCAAAGAATCTGGTCATTAAATGAAACCGTACGATTAAAAGTATAAAATAATATTTTAAATCGTGGTGTGGGCAAGTCACGCAGCTTCCGCATTTGTGTCGGTCGAGGGGAGGTACTTTATGACCTTAACGAATAAACCTTGCTACTTAAAATCTAGGGAGAAAAATATTCATTTGGATTTTTTTCAAAAAAATCTTATTTCCATTTAAACTTTTTTAATGTAAATAAAACTTTCGTATTACGCGTGCTATTTTTAACTATAATAACTTAAACATAGTGAATTGATTTTGTTTTTTTTATGCAAATGAAAATGAAATCTATTAAATGCTGATAAGTCACTGCACATACCATGATATCACATAATTACATTTAAAAGAAGATATAAATAGGAGTAAAAAATGATTGTGCAATCGACGGTCTTATTGTTTAAGAGCAATAAAGAACAACACCAGAAGATTTTTATACGGATTTTTAATAACTAAAATTTTTCACAGAGTCTCTAAATCATATGCCAAGTTAAATAATTGAGAAATTCACGACGGCTGAAAAGTTTCAGCCCTTTGAATTTAAAATTCCGTTTCGGAGCGATGCAACTCCGTAACGAAGTTTAAAGTTCGCCGTGTACAAATTTATTTGTGTAACTCGTTACAAATTCTATTCACGGCAGAAGTTAAACGGAGGTTAAAACGTAATCTAATATCACAATATTCATCTTGAAATAATACTCATGTACTTCCTAAATCCAGCTCAGTCATTTGTTTCCGCCACACGAATACACAATCTCCGTGTCGAAAAACAAATAATACTTTGAGCTATGAAATCGTGTAAAAACTATACCTCAAAGTAAGATAAGTGTTCGAAGCCCACATTTCACATTTGAATTTGTATGGAACGCGGTATGTGTGTGTGTATTTTAGGAGAAGTAGTTGCTGGTAACCTTATTGACGGCTCTTACAGCTTCGTCGAATACAGGGCTCGCGATCCGAGTGATTTTGAGCTAAAATGGAACGCGGTAGCTGGAGGTATATAGGTATGCATATACGTATATTTTCTAGATAGTGTTAAATGCAATCCAACGATAAAGTCACTTATACCCAACGATAGTGTTATAAAGCGAGAAATTCTTGTATATTCATTTCGATTGTAACGATTTTGTTTTTCTGTACGGATTTTTAAAATGTATCTAGAAGTCTTGAAAAAAAACGCGAATTTTCACCAAAAAAATTTAGAGCGCCATCTCTTGAATGAATGATAAATCCTTTAACAGCAATCCAAAAACCTACTAAAACCTTAATTTTCTATCTAGATGCCATTATTCAAATTCTAAATACCTTCCCAAAAAACACGATGACTGTTGACACGCAGAGCGAAGCTCGGTACACAGCCAATGGTGTTTAATTAACAGATTTATGTAATAGTATAATAATAATAAATTAGACAGTACAAGGCATTTATTCTCTTATCTATTATTTCACCATGACCTAGATTATACATTAGTTAATATCATTGGTAAATCAAAAGTTGATTGCCGAGATAAATCTGGGTCCAACACTGTTAAGTCGTAAAAACCAAATTAGGTTGAACGCTTGCGTAACTCGCCGTTGGCGTTTCTATAGGTCAAGTTAATATGGACGTTGAATCGAACTCGAGTCTAATATTCTGTTGTTAGTACGATTTACAGTGTTAGTCCCAGATTTAGCTCGGCAACCCACTTGTGATTTATCAATGTACATATTTTTAATCTTGTCACTGTAAGCCTAGAAGAGGTTTTCACAGTTTCAACGGACTTGAGGTGGCAGAGCACAGAGGGCGCTTATCCTAAACCTCTTAGTAACTAAGCTCCAAGGCTCCTCTGGGAACCTCCGCTCGGTCTATTACTTTGATAGTATTACCGGATTGGGAGGCAACTGAGCTCTTAGATCGCTTGGCCTTACCCTCCATAAAGTAACTAGGCTCAAGGGACCCTGAAGGTGACCTCGGCTTGGACTAAGACTTAGTACCCGTATAGCATCCCATCTCGATGGTGCTCAAGAGGGTCCTCGAGTGGTAGCTTTTATCACAATATTATTATTGCAGCTACCATTACTACCACTTCGGAAAGCGTTAGCGCTATAAGAAGAAGTAGCGTAAGAAACTCCAGCAACGCTTCTATCAGAGATTGCAAAACTATACTCGCTGGCGAGTCTGGCTTGTTCGGTTGTGTTTAATGTACATAATTACTATCTTAAATACAATCTAGGTTTGCGGGTATATTTCCGTATCTTGATCATAAGATGTCTGTTAAGTCACTAGATTATAAATCAATAAAGCACGTGGGAGACATAGCAACTACAGAGTGGTTAATTTTTAATATTAAAATAGTCTTCTACCCACTTTTCTACTGAATCCATTACAAACGACTTCTCATAGACATTCCTGGAAGCGTAATACTAAAGGCGTTGGAGTTTACATAGTGATTTAATAATGTACTTAAAATGCCAAGAAAATGAAGACTTAATGGATCAAATCCACTGAGACCCGAATCGACAACCCTAAAATCGGTAAGCTAAAAATAATCTTATAACTAAAATTGAATGGTTTTAGGAGAGTGAATGTAAATTATATTATTTTCCTTTAAAACATTTGCCTAATGTTGCGAGTTAATACATTCTGTGTTCGTATTGCATAAAGATACTGAAGGCTTCTGTAATGTACACGGAATTTGATTAAACATGAGGGATGGTGCGAATCAATCTTAGCTCCATACCTTCAGATTCATCAATCAACATTTTAGTAAAAGACTTCAAGTGACTCAACGGAAATATTGGCTTATATATATGATATTCATAAAATACTAGCTGTACCCGCGACTTCATCCGCGTGGAATTTAATAAAAAATGTTTTTTTCATTTCACAGAATTTATTAAAACTTTATTTTAATTTTTTCGTAGACATGCTCTTATTATTTTATTACCGAGTCGCCATTTTGTTTATTTATTTTATTAATTCAGTGTGAACTACTTTTTATAAGGAATCACTTTTCTTTTCATCCTTATAGAGAGTTTTCCTCCTGTCAATGTCAACTGAATCAGTTCTGCCGTAGATAAATCGATCTACCATCCGTTACGGTATTTTTGATGGTTCTTTAAAAGTCCTTAAGTAAATATGTTCTTTCAAATGTTCTTACAGTTCTTATCTAAATGTATTCCGGTCCAATTTCCTTTCGTTACTCAACAACGCTCAAGTCACTTCAACTTGATCCGTTGTTCTCCATTCTCATCGATTTCCCTGACTCGGGGAAAAGTTCTTCAAGTTTGTTAACTTTCGTTTTGTAGCAACTTGCAAGAGAATTCCGTAACCCCTTCCTCCTCAAAGACTATACGATAATACTATTTGACACTACAAGCTGTGAACCGCGGTTTCACTCGCCCGCGGCACTCGTTTGTTAATACATCCTTCACGCTTAGCATTATTTTTCTTTCTACTCGGCTTCCAAGGGTCGCCTAAAAACTTCCGTAATAATTATTCTGTCAATACAAAAAGGATTTTTCGAATCCGATCGACGGTTCTTGAGATTATCATAAATAAACTATTTTTTTCTCAGTTTTATTTTATTGAATATAAAGAAATATTTTTTGTCGTAGTATATTTCCATAGTATATTGTATTCATGATACATATGAATATTTTGAATTAATTCAAAATATTCATATGTATCATTTCACATATGTATTAATTAGGTAGGTCATCATCGTCTTCTATATCCAACCAATTCCTGGTGGACCGATAACTTCATGAAGCCGAAACGAGTGTGCCCTATCGTCTGCTCTTTTTTGCTTTCTTTTGTTTTCTGTGAACGTTGCGTTTACCTTTAAGAGAAATATTTATTCGTAGAATTAAGTGTATGTTATAAGATGATTGTCATTTCAAATTTTATTAAATAAGTCATAATAAATAAGTCATTAAATAAATACTTTAATTTCTATAGGCATTTTATTCTTAACATAATTTTTGACTTAACACTAATTTATCATTATCTTAAGTAACTTAAGTATTTTTAACAATACCAATGTAACGAACCAAATATACGTTTACTAATTTTCATAGCTTATAGGTTATTTTATGCTTCAGTAAAAACATTAATTAACTTTTCTTCTGCAAAAAGACAGATTAAATGTTTAATTAGTACTACAAGACTAACTTCACAGATATTGTGAAGCCTTAAAGACAATAAGTCGATTGAGATTAAGCCTAGCGTTTCTTTGATGGTATTTTTCAACGGTCTACTAAACTAATGGTCATTGTGTTTGTTGACTTCACTCTTGCGACGATTTTTATGTTTTACCTTAATTGCTAACTATTTTTACTTCTTAACTATTGTTATCTATTACAAATATATTAAGCGTCATTCGCCTTTCAACGAACTCATTTGGTACAAATGTAAAGAAAAGAAGCACCGTTGATCTCAATTTCTGAATGAAAAACTACTTACCCTGAAGAAGGAACTCTCTCAGCTCCCAAACTTGGTATCAGTCTCGCGAAAGTTTTAATAATTTCATTGAAAAACAATACATTTCCAGAAATATTATTTTTAAAAGTAATAAAACAAATTTCTTTCTTTTATATATATTTTTAAGATAAAGGTTTTAAAAGGTTTAAACTATTTTAGTTTTTTTTCTCTTTTTATTAAAATTTTTAATT
>JWHW01039094.1:61339-75019 GCA_000931545.1 Papilio glaucus
TATTACACTGCATCTCAATAAGCACATAAAGTTTGTATTAATATTTTTATATTGAAAAAACTAGCGCTTGACTATGAATACACTATCATGATTTCGTCGAAAGTGTGGTCCTATGTGGAGATGTGGTCGAGAGATTTATTAGTTGGTGACTTGTTCTCGTGACTTCGTCTGGGTTTGAAAATGATTTCTCATCAAGAAAGAAAAGAAAGTAATTTTTCAAAAACCCTTATTTAACGAAATGAGTCTCAACGAGACGCTTCCTTGAAATTTCACTGTCGATTCTTATCTAATTATCAAATAGCTAATTGAGTTTGATTTTTTTATAGGTTTGATTTTTACAAATCAAATTCAGCATTTTGCATTCAAACTTGCATTGCATTGCAAATCAAATTCAGATCTTTAAAAATTTAATTCAAAAGTTTCCATGTGATTGTCATAAATATCACAATTAGATTTGTAAAATACTGAATTTGATTTGCAAAATGCCGAATTCCAAAATTGAAGTTTAACTTCAATTTTTATGGATATAAATTTGTTTTATATCCGTGTTGAAATTAAAATAAAGCTGTCAACACGTCACGGTGTCGCACCTTGATGAATGTTCGCCGCGTGATGCCGCGTTAAATGCGCAACGCCCACCCACGAATCCTGGAGAGAAATATTTACGTGTTATAAACACATAAGCTGAGCCCCGCGGTTTCATCCGCCTTGCAATGATAATCCACCCTAACCTGAACCCTATTTAATATGATTGATCATATGATCAGAGTTCAACTTACAAATAATTTCTCTCGCTCGCCTATGTAATATCAGAAATCTCTGCAAAATTTTAGCTCTCAAACTACTGGGTAGTTTGGGCTATGCGTTGGTATATAAGTCGGAAAATTAAGACTATTTTCATACCTCGTAGTTTAGTGGTTCGAGTACCTAACTATTACACCGTCAAAACAATTTTTATTTTTATTCTCAATATGCAAGGAGCTGGAAGTTATCCACGTTAGTCTATTCCCGTTAACTTACTTTGTAAAATATTGTCGTAAATGGCAGAAGCATTCTAACATGTGACACACGGCCGTTGCGAGCGGCGGACTAACCAATAATAATACCAAAAACATTTATAATATAATAGAAACTGGTATCGTTACGCCAAACATATTTATCTCATCTGCACTGTATTGTTTTCCTTCTCAGAACTTTTCGTATTTCTAAAAAAAATACAATAAGTTACTTTTCAAAACATGAACAATGAGAAATTGAACCTAACAAGTTAGATAAATTGTAGCTATCGTATTTCTTTAAGAACCATTTTTTTTCTTGAGTAATCATCGTAATCATTAAATACACTTTGTATTAGTGATCTATGCAACAAACATGAAAAAATTAAGAAAAATAAAATAATAGCTACAATCCTAATAAGAAAATTAAACTTGGTCAAAAGTTAAACCAATGTGGCAGATATAACGGTTATATGTACATTATATTAATTTTACGCATAATTGTGTTTAATTTTTGCCTTTTTTCACGTTAAGGTGTAATTTTTGTAAACAAAAGTTAAAATTCATAAATTACAAAATATTTTCGTAAAGTAGCTTTCTCTCATATTATTATAAAACATTAGCTATCCATATTACACAATTTCACTTCACTTTATATCATGATTTTCACAAAATTACAGTTTACAATAATCATATTTTGCAATGCAACAAGGCATATATATGTACATACATGCATGCTGGACAGGTACGGGTACTATTAATATAGCCGTTTTCCCGAATATAAGCCCGTAACATCGGCCTCGGGTGACGGACTTGAGCGATTGTTTTTTTTTTTATTGATACACTAGCTGACCCAGCAAACCTCGTTTTGCCTTCGAATTCATTCATGTTGTTTAACGTCATTAGCTGTATTAATTGACGGATGGATTACCTCGGGTCGATTCCGTTCATTGCAACACCTTGAGATATGCGACATTTTTCGTTTTTTCGTATAAGTTGGTATGTAAATGGTGTAACTAACACTTTCTTTTGTGTATGTATGTTAAATTTTTTTATACAAATCTAATCGATATTTTGGACATTCTTTAGATCCGTGTGTGGTAAGAATTAAACTTGCATCAGTCGACTGCCGCGGGGAGGGCGGCGCGGCGGTGTGGTGGCAGTTTACGAGTCCTTCGCTAATTTATTTGGCTCTTCATCCCGCTCTGCGCGCCGCGCGACGCCACTTACATTTTAACCAAATAATACTTAAGTGATCGCACACCTACTGCCAGTACTAACTAGCTTTTAACAAATTTAAGGAAACTCAAACACATTCTAGTATCAATGAGATCGAACCTGCGACTTTCAGATCATGTAAATGTAATTTAAATCTTAATATTATTTTTTTATAAGCGAAGGCAAACGAGCAAGTGGTTCACCTGACGTTAAGTGACCGCTACCCATAGGCACCTGCACGAAGCAAATGAGTTGCATATACATTGCCTACCTTTAGATAGAGGAGGTGTTAGGCATAGAAAGTTAAGTGTGTATTTTTCATAAATTCTAGTCTGTAATAAATGGCCTCTTCTATAAGCACAGTATCACTACAAAACGGAACTCGGTAATATGCATTGACAGAGCCGTAGATTCATTTTTACATAATTTGTTTTTCAAGTTTGTGCTTGAATAGTGTTTTTAAAAGGGGCCAGTGTCCTAAACTGTTTGAAAACTTTTAACATATTTTATCTAACATAACTTTCGTTCAGTTATTAAACGTCTACTAAAGTTTATGACATATTACGGACTACAGTAATGCAATTGGAATGAAGTGTTCTACCAGGGGTGACAACAAAATTGAATTTATTAATGTTAACGATGAATGGGTGATGTCATTCTCTGTGTATAAGTCCAGTCAAGTTAGAGGTTTAATTTAGGAATGAAAGATAGAAGCTGTTGAGATGCAGATTCGTTGCCAAACTTTATTTTGGACAGTCCCCCGTTCAATTTTCTTCCACTTCCCTTAATAGAAAATGATGGAAAGGGGATGAGGACTGGAATTAGCCATCCGGCGCCTCTCTCATCAGATGATATAGTGGCATGGATACTTCTACTTCACGCTTGTCTTCTTCTGTGAGGTCGCGGAACTTCTTGTGGAACTGAGATTGATGTTATTTTACGTCACTGTGACTAAAAATAACCTAAATAATACTTTTAAACTACAAAAAAGAGGCTAAATTTTAAATAAGTAGTAGGTAGAGTCAAAAATTGATTTTTTATTATGGCGTATTTTATTTGATTACTCAGCCTACACCTTTGGGTAACGAGTGTGGATTATTATTATTACTTTTTTTTATTCAGAACTTATTTAAATGTGGCGACACCTACTCCTGTGAAAATATTAGCAGCAAAGTCATTATCGCCCTCATTGCAGACAAAATCTAAAAGGTAACTTACATGTACATAACAGTAAAAAGGATGGAAAGAATAATAATCATGATTACAAAAAGACAGAGAGAGAGAGAGGAAGAAGTTTGTATGGAGAAATAATATACAATATAAGTTGATCTCAGAACTATATAACCACTCATATTAATTAGGGTTCAGCTTAAATTAAATAATTAAATTAAGCTAGAAGTTGGTTAAATTAAATTACACGGCGGTTAAAACCGCGGGGCTCAGCTTGTTTATCATTGATGTCTCTTCTAGGCAAACAGTGACAAGTCAGTCACAAAAAAAATGTTTATCATTAATTATTATTAGTTTAATAATGGACGTAGATTTCCGATACCTTCCTTGTGCGAAAATAAAGTAATTGTACAGAAATATGAAAGATAACAATCTGCAGGCAAAGACAGCGCTTACAATTAGTCGATAACTAGTTGTATTGCGTTGTACTGAGCAACCTCCGTTTGAATCGCGTTGAAAGTAAATCGACTTATTGGAATCTCGCGTCACTTAAGTTACTCGTTTAATCGAAAACAGACGCGAGTGTACACTCTCTGATAATATTTATATAATATTATTATACATTAGTGCATTAAATTGTCCATATTTGGATTTAATTTTTAGAGTATTACAGTACATTTTAAACAAGCAAAATCTGAAGTAAGTGTTCATTTCTATATTTATAATTTTAATATACTTTTTGTTCCAGCCTATGTTTCCTTATAATATAATCTAATATTACTTTACATACTACGAAAAGAAATACATATTTTGTTGTCATGACAGTAAAACTAGTAGTGGTGTTAGAACTGTTTAATTAACTACAAGAGCCATGCCAAAAGAAATTATATACTTAAAAGTTCTTTACTACAGTTGTCTATTGTTTCAAAGTATTCACCGCGATCACGTAGACACTTTGTAAAGTATTGTAATCCGTCTTAACCGCTTGGAAAATACTCATGACCACTATTTTTAGACACCCCAAAAAATTAATAGGTTTGTTCTCATTTGAGAACTTTCTCATTTGAACGCTTTCCTTTTAATCGTTCTTTAATTAAACTACCAGTAGTAGAAGGCAAACCATTACCATGGCCTTCTACTGAGCGGTTTCCGCAAAATTTCCTACCTTGCACAACCGCGCTGTGGAATGATCTATCGCCAGCGGTATTTCCAAACCAATTCGACTTAGGGAAGAAGCGAACGTACTCCTGCACTCGTATTCCTCGTCTGCAGTTTCTTTGGTGTTGCGGATGTTTAAAGGCGTAGGTGATCACTTTTATATTAGGTAACACGCTGCTTTCCCTCTTATGATATAAAAAAAATCGGTAAACGGTAAAAATCACAGGACGCTAGTTAAAGGTTTAAGCAGGTAATGACGTTTTTTGAACTGAATTAGTCTAGAGTTCTGGCAGAGGTGTGCGGAGCAGCGCTGTCGTGGTATCAAAGCAGGTCCTGGGTTCCTGACTTCGGCCGCTTGTAAAACTAAGTTGACAATACCCTTGGGTCACAAACTGTTTCATATAATTCTAATTTAACTGTACTTTGACCTCCTAGCACCATCGTAGCAATATGGGACATATTGCTACGCTATAAATGCCTTGCAGAAACATGAGGCCATCATTTGTTTCTGTGTGCTTCGTGCTGTGCAACGTTTTGCTCGAATCGGCTCATCATCGAAGCACCATACTGTGGACTGGCGCTTTGTTTCAGGATCTTAGTTGTATAGCCATATTTCGTCGTCTGTCAGTATATCATGAACGTTTTTTTCTCGCCTACGTCGAATTTATTTGTCATAAATTTGCACCAACCCACACGACGGTCTTTCTGCAAAGTTTTGAGTTTTGCGGCACCTAACTTGAACAACACTTATGAAGGGTCAGTTGATTATGAACGATGGTTTGCAATGCTGCTGATCAAATACCCAGTTCAAGCTCTACGTATGTAATTCGTCGGTTCTCACGAATATGTTTTTCAACAGTTTGCACATTTTCCTGTGACCGGCGTGTCGGCCGTCCTGACTCGACCTCATATCCAAAATTATGCCGTACTTTTTTAAATTCTCCAAACCAATTAAAACCGTGAACACACAGACTCATCAAAAGTCGTGACTAAATGTTCAAAATATTTTTGAGGCTTTAAATCTTTTTTTAAAGTCATAATAAATCATAACACGAAAATCACGAAAAAATATTTTAAAAAAATCAATGAAGTTTTCCGAGTAAAACACGTTTTTCAATTTATAAGTAAATAACCGGCCTTTACAATGCTGTATAACGTGCCAGTATCACCAAATGACCATGGAGTATCTAATTTAATTTGGCATAACCCTCATATTCATCTAAATATTATCTTCTCATCATTCTCAAATATTATCTTTATCATCTTTAAAACTCATTATACTCATTTGTGTAGTACAAAAGTAGTAGTCAAGTGTGTACTTTTGGAATTTTTTTTTTAATCCTATCATTAAGTTTATTAAAAAAAATACATATTATGTGGTATATATTAATTTATATTGCTTATGAATTAATAATAAACAATGCATTAAGAAAATGTTAGATTATTAAGTATTTTTATTCAGAATTAGATAAATATGTAAATCAATATCGAAAGTATCGAAATCAGTTAAAACCGGTTTAGTCTGCTTCATACTGCTGCACAATGTTTGTAGATTTCATAAACCATTCCCCGACTATGCGTACTACATTTATCATACCTTTACCGTTCCTTTTAAATTGTATCCTAAATTGAAGGGAAAACAGTTTTATTTCCAAATTACTTATTGATCAAATATAATTGTAAATTATGCTACCGTTTATCGCTACAGAAGTGTGAAATTTATTCACACTATCTAAATAACTAACTGTAATATCCGTCACTACATGCAATCCGTTCAATTTATTGCTTTGTACCTTCTGGAAACTTTCTTGTGAAATCTACAATTATCTTACGGTACTTGAGGATCTTTAAGAAGAAAAAAATGTCTACCATATGTTTTAAATACACCTATATTTCAGTAGTAATTTATGCTTCGTTTGTCCGCTTCTAGTTGACAAGTTTTTTTTAATAGAAACATTAAATTGCTAAATCTCACATACCTCTGTGCGCCCAATTTGTAATCTTCTATTTATATACATATATAAAAGAAGAAAATGACTTATTAATAAATATATAAAGCCCAAACTACTAGGCCTACAGACTTCAAGTTTTGCCCAGAGATTTCTGTTATTAAGTAGGCGAGCACACACCATGATTTTTCTTAATTCATCCCCCGGCTTTACAAGTTTCGGACCTGTCAGAGGTCCTTCTTCAAGGTGAGTGGGATTAATTCGCGATCGCACTCCGACTCTCACTGAGGTCTTTTCGAAACTTGTCGGTACCAATACCGATATGCGCGAACGTGCGTAAAGCCGTTTTATGCATTTAATTTGAATTTTGTTGTATTTCCAGATGGAGCGCTGGTCCAACAAGACGGCGGTGGTTACAGGCGCCAGCGCTGGTATTGGGGCTGCCGTGTGCGTCAGCTTGGCCAACGCTGGACTGCGCGTGGTTGGCCTGGCCAGGAGACCTGAACTCATAGAGGTAAGTTGCAGAACTTCTTCAAGATGGCCAGTCAAGTTTCGAGACTCCACGGAATGAGGGTGGCAAATCAGATTTAATGTAATTCATAGGAGAGGTATACGTACCTGGTTTAAACGTGTGGATGCGTCAGCAGTGTTTGTAAAATCATTGGCTGGACTTAGCGAGTCTTACACACTAGGTAACACAGACATCAAACAAACCCGCTGTGACTATATATACTTACAGTAAAAAAGGAGTCCTTGAAGAACTTTAATTGTGGATTGGTTGCATTACTAACCTATATTTTGCTATAATAATACAAATTAATTCCCATTTCACTTTAAAATGAATGTTCTAAATATAACAAGGACGGTACATCGTGAACTTGACACGTGGCTTTATATAATAAATACGTGGATAGTAACTATAAACAAAATTTAATTCGTTTTTTATATTTATCTAATCGAAAGTATTGACAAAAATATACAACGATAAAAAGCAAGTAAGAAGCAATTGCGTACCATGGCGATGATTGTGAATTTATAAAGTCATAGGGTATTATTCAGACTGGACACGCAAAGATTTGAAAATTGTACATTTTCAAATCTTTGCGTGTCCAGCTAGATAATTTATTATTTGAGATTCCACTATTAAATAATGTTTGTAGTATAAAAAACAGATTTGTTAAAATACTATGGTATATTTTGTTGGTTTTGTATTAAACTCGCTTCTTTTGTAAAAGAAAAAACCGACTACAAAAAAACTATATTCAAAAACAAGAAATGCACTTAAAAGTATGAAATAATTTTACGCAATTAAACATAAGAATTTCAAAATCAAGAAGAAAAACTATTCTTAATCATATTTACTTTTGGAGTCGGTGTCAGCTGTGTTTGGTAGCGACCAGGGCGGGTCACTAGTATAGTATAAAGTTCATTTGTAAAATGTTTTCTTAAGGCATCCTCGTATATTGGTATTTCCTTAGCTAACGCTGACAAAACAAAGAAAACAAATAAGGGAAAAAAAAACAAAATACAGCATAACTAATTTGCATAAAAAGGTGAATTAATTCGTCTTACACGACATTTTAAAAAAAGCCCTTTTACGTGATGAGCCCAAAACTTTCAGACCGCGATACTTGCGTTTTAAAGAAGCATTCAAATATTGAGTTCATCACTTTTTAATCTAGTATAAGATTATCCCAACAAAAACATTAAATGTAAAAATCTCTAAGTCTCGCAACTCAATTCGTATGCTAAAAAGTTGTCAGATCTTACGTAAAACCAACTCAGTTATTTGAGTGTCTATGGAAGCATCTATCCACTTACTTTGTTGTAAATTGTTAAATAATCATTTACCTCTACCCATATTACCTCAAATTATAGATATAAACATCCATCTAATATTGATCCAGTCACAATGAATTTTAAATCTATTTATATATTTAAAATAGTTGATAGGTAAATGAGATAATAATTTATAAGATATAAGATAATAAATAATAAGTATCAAAGTTAGTGGACAGATGCTTCCATAAACACTAACTAAGGTAAGTATATTAGGACAGACATTTTTTAACTCGTATTATGTACTAGTCCTTACGATTCATATCCGTTATCTCTTCAGTTACATTGAACTAATTTTTATATCTGTTTAATATCCGTTACGTACAATTTTCGTGAATAAACACCCAATATAGAACGATTAGGACATAATTATAGCGGCCGCATACAGCGCAACGTATGTAGATCTTTCACCGATGATCTGGTCTAGGATCGATGGATGAGAGCGCCAAGGGATATATAAGTATTTATGAGAGACCTACATTCAGGAATGGACGTCAGTTGAGTAATGAAGATAAGGAAGACAAGAATACACTTTTCCAGGGCTTTTTTATGCAACAGCAACGGTAGATGTCGCTTTTGTATTCGTGTCTTTTTGGAATTGAAATCTTGAATCAAAATAATGATGTAATATTTTATCTTGGTTCCCATGCAATTCACGAATTGGTTTTAACTAGTTTGGTTTTAACCTCGTAAAGCGATCGACTTCCGGATACAGCATTCAACAACAACAATGTATCTGTGAAGGTTAATATAAATTTATTTCTTTATTTGTATTTTATACTAGCTGGCCCGGCAGACTTCGCTCCGCCCTATAATTAATAGATGGTTCACTATTTTGGCGATAATGGCGCACACATAAACGATAGATATATGTCACGTGATTTTTTTGTAGGACTATTTAAGGTAAACATTTCCATTATACATTATATACATATATCTCTAACAGTTTTTGCAGCAGCCCGCATATGGCTGAATGCTTCACTTATTCTCCATCCTATCCATTTCTAATAAGGAAGGGATGCGAAGGGGATTTGACCAGGGAGGGGATACATAGGAAAAGGAATTATCATTTTCTGTTTGTCCTCCCTCTCATCTGCAACTCGTTCATTTGTTGCAGATGCCTATGGGTGGCGGTCGCTTGAAGCAGCATTAAAATCCATCCAGTAGTTTTTACGTGAAAGAGTAACAAACATCCATACATACAAACATTCGCATTTATAATACTAATATTGTCTTATCAATAGTATAGTAGGATAAAACACTTTAAAACGCAACGTCCTCTTTTAAGCCACATTTTTACTTTACAACGCTATTTCTACTACTATGCTCCGAGAACGTCCAGCATGTTTCTCAAAGGTATTAGGCAAAGGGTTAATGCAGTTGTTACGCAACTCTTCTACCTTGTCCTGCCAAACCCAACTCTCACTTTTGTGCGTTAAAGTGGGTATTGATATGGCAATGTATATTGCCGAACGTGCCTTCGCAGATACATTCTGACTCTTCACAATACTGCCTGTAGTCATATTCATTTTATGTCCCACATTCCTTTTTCCTTCTACCTATATCTTTAACCTTCTCTGTCTCAAATACAAAAGCCCTATATAAGTGAACAGTCCGGTTTTATACCATTTATGTCTATTTCAATCACTGTTTTATTGTTTTCTCTTTCAAACACAATGACTTTCATCTTGATCACATTTATCTTCATACCTCTAGCTTCCAATGATTCCTTCATTATATTTACCATTACTTGTAAGTACTCCGCTAATGATGGTTCACATTCCTGTGTTACATCTTTCTTGATGCTAAACCAGTCTGAGTAGGCCCCGTTAATTCTAACACAAGCAGTATCTTTATAAAGAGACTTTAACGCTTCTTAATAGAAGCGTTAAAATTGCCTGCACACGGTTTGAACTAATGTTCAAACCGTGTGCAGGCGATAATATGAATAACAAATTTTAAAAAATTACGGTGTACGTATTTCTTTGATTACAGAAATTAAAAGCAAATATAACTGGAGGAGGGGCTATATATTCAAGGAAATGTGACGTCAGTGATATAAACGATATCAAGGCAGCATTCAAGTGGGTGGACGAAAACCTAGGCGGGACAGATGTACTTGTAAATAATGCTGGAGTTTTATATTTCCCTGGACTCATAAGCGGTAAGTTACTGGATCGAACTATTGACTTGTTAAACATTTACCCTAGATTAGATACTCACATTTAAAAACCTTTGGTATTACATATATTATGTCTTGTTTTCCCTTTTGAAACTGTCGACTCGATGGTGAGTGGCGCAAGTCTTAAAAGAGACCTTAGTACTCGTACCAGTAATCCTAGAATATGCATACGTCTTATTATAACCTATTGCTATTCATAAGATAAAATAGTACTTTATGCCTTCCCTTTAATTTCAAAATATAAAACAACTTTTCACCTTCTACCCACATATCCGATATTTCAATATCCATACGCGTTATGGTCCTTCGAGTCGGATGTATTTAATATGATTACTTTATTAAATATGATTTATTGAATTATTGATTAAAAATTACAGATTCGGGTGACAAAAAAATAACCGACGAGGAAATATCAGCCACGATAGACATCAATTTCAAAGGACTGGTAATAAGTTCTAAGTACGCAATTGCTTCAATGAAGAAACGTAACTTTGATGGTCACATTATAAATATAAACAGGTAAGTTTTTTAAAGTAGCAAACGAGCAAGCGCATCACCTGATGTTAAGTGATGTGGATGTCTATGGGTAGCGGACCCATAGACATCCGCAGCAAACAAATGAGTTGCAGATACATTGCCTACCTTTAATGGACAGAGGAAGAGGAAAGTATATTTCCTTTCCCTATCCATCCCCTCTCTATCTAATCCTCTTCCTCTTCCCTTCCTATCCTTATAAGGAACGAATGGGAAAGGGAAGCGGACTAATTGAGGCTACGGCACTTCGTTCATCAGACGATGTGCAGAATTAGTATTCTGCACTTCGTCTGATGAACGAAGTGCCGTACCGTACCACGACCTCACAGAAGACCGGCGTGAAGTAGTCTTCACGCCGGTCTTCTGTGAGGTCGCGGTATTTCTTTTTGCCACCCATTCGTGTAACAGATGTTGTTGCGGGCACTACCACTGTAAGTGGCCTTTATCAAATAATCCCGACGCTTGGCAGGCGTGCATCTTTGAGGCGAACACTGAGG
The DNA here is from genome assembly GCA_000931545.1 of Papilio glaucus. Classification (NCBI taxonomy): domain Eukaryota; kingdom Metazoa; phylum Arthropoda; class Insecta; order Lepidoptera; family Papilionidae; genus Papilio; species Papilio glaucus. The sequence goes on from JWHW01039094.1 coordinate 72,882, forward strand.
GAGGCCTACGCCCAGCTGTGTATGAATATCGATTAAAACGGCGATGTGGCCTTTACTATCTGAATAATAAGGAAGATTAACGACATCCCTATGCAATATATATGTCAAGGCAAAATTCCCGTATAGGCTGTTTTGTTTAACAAAATACACTATTAGCCTTTATTCGACTGCTACACTCCCCTTTACAGATATTGTCTGTGGTAACAGTTAACGCATAAACAGTTATCATCATCTTCCTGCTCTTCTCCCATGTCATGTGGGTTCGGCACAATATGACCGTAGTCTATACTGCATAGGTTTTGGCTACAGTTTTTACGGCCGGCCGCCTGAAGCTATCCTCGGGAAATTTATTTAATTTGGTTGTACTTGAGTCTTATTCTACCAGTATGATCAAAGAACGAAATGTTGTTGCCGAGGATCTTTCAAGTTCATCCGTTCTCGTCAAGGTCGCCATAATTAATCTCTTCTGTCATATTAACCGATACTTGCCGTAAGGAAGCTTATATTCAATAATTGTTATTTGTCGACAATTGCTGCAGCGTCGCCGGCCACTACATACCCACCGTGTCTGGCTTCAATGTATACCCCAGCACCAAGCACGCCGTCACCGCATTCACTTCCACCCTGCTCGGCGAACTTGCCGATTTCAAAAACAAGATCAAAGTCACGGTAACAATAAATTTTTATTATTTTAATCATATTTAAAAAAGTACGTTTGATGATGGCGCCTCCTCATGTTGTTGTTTTCATTAGAATGACATCTGTTGGTCTTAATACGCATTACACAAAAAATTTCGTAATTATTTTTTTTAAATTAAATAATTAATCTTAAGCTATTTGGAAAATAGTCATTTATTTCAGTTCATTCTTCAAATATGGATTTGTCAGGAAAAATAATTTATGATATTTCTTCATATAATAACAAGATAAAACAATTCTAGAGTCTGTCTCCCGGTCTTGTGGCAACAGACATGGTGGGGCAGCATATGACTGAAGAAGTACCTATGCTGCAACCGGCTGACGTGGCTGATGCTGTACTTTATGTGCTCTCCACACCACCACATGTCAATGTAAGCAATCTCTATTTTTAGGATCCCATTGCAATGCCATTAACCTCAGGTGCTCACATGTAATTTTTTATTGGAAGCTGGAGGCAAACGAGAAAGTGGTTCACAGGTTGTTTAGTGAACACATGGACATTCGTAACAATAGTTGTTGTTGCAACAACAACCGAGTTGTAAACGAATAGAGGAAGGCGCACATACAGACAAAAATAATTAAAATGGTAGAATTTAAATTCCTCACTTTATTTTATCAAGAAGCGAGAGTGGTGCGCCAGAACTGTGCTAAATACAACTCCGTAATGTCTTCATACCCTTGTGAATTGCGGACGCCAGAGCTAATTTATTTACTAATTATTTATGTGGAGAAATTATAGATACACTATATTACATAAATTTACTAAATTAATTCAGTAAGGTCGCTCATATGCGTCCTTATTCCACAGCGACAGTTTTACGCTGGACGCAAATATAGTAAAGTCGTTGATAAAACGCTACATGTAGACAATTGTTTATATTAGCGTAGTTATTTTCATTCTATGAAATACATTATGTTATATAAATATCTAACATTTGCTTGCAGATCAAAGAGCTGACAATAGGATCGGTGACCGAAAAGAGACGATGATATGAGGTGCGATGATCTTCAACGTCCGAACGTCCAAATGACGAACGTTCAACGTTCGTCATCACCTTTTGGTTTGAATTAAATTGAAATAAAAAATTTGCTTGATTTTTTAATAAAGATATATATTGATATTTTTATTTTTCTTAATATTATCAATCCTATTCGATTTGTCATTGGAGTTAAATCTTTGGAAAGTTTTTCTAATATCTGTATTTCACCTCTTGAAAAGAAACATTATAAAAAAATATCGCAATCGAATCTTAATAAGCGCGGCTCTGTTCTATCTCCCTCGAACATCCTTAACGACTCCTCCACCTCCTCCTCCACTAACGACTTTTTCAATTCTGTAAAAATGTTAAGCCAAAAAATACAATAGACGACGACAATGCGATAGCGCGGTTATCGCATCGACTTCGTCCATTGTAGTAAAATAAATAAATGATCGAAAG
>JWHW01039094.1:75637-88933 GCA_000931545.1 Papilio glaucus
GCGCGGCTCTGTTCTATCTCCCTCGAACATCCTTAACGACTCCTCCACCTCCTCCTCCACTAACGACTTTTTCTATTCTGTAAAAATGTTAAGCCAAAAAAAATACAATAGACGACGACAATGCGATAACGCGGTTATCGCATCAACTTCTCCATTGTAGTAAAATAAATAAAAGATCGAAAGAACGAAAGCACGAACTAACAAACGAACGAACGAATGAATGAACGTGCGAGTGACACATTGTCGTGTACCTCCAAACGTATTAACTGAGAGTTTTTGTCAAAACTGCACAAGCAAGAGCCAAACTGTGTGTGTAGTATGAAACTCTGTTAAATTATTATACCTGTTTATGTTTCTTATCTCAGAACTTCGATCCCATAGATTATTACATAGATTAGACTCATTTAATTATTTACCGGTCGGACAAGTGGTTCTAGAGTTATTTAAAACTTTCGCGAATGTGACCAATGCGTTATTTATTATTGACTAGAGTAGTAAAAGTAGACGCATTAAATTTACGCAGTACATTTACATTTCCGTTGCCATACAGAGAGTGCAACATGCAGACATTTTACCTTATGAATAATGCACGAGCACGAAGCTACGTGACTATTATAACTTATGATATCCCAGTACTATGATCTATTTGACTGACTTTTTAACGTTATTTGTTTGATCCCAACTATAAATAAATAAATGGGGTAATAAAGTAGCTTAATAAGTGGCCACTTACATTTAATATCTTCCATTAATAATAACTCGTTAAAATATTTAACAAAATGGATATTCAGAAAAGTACTGTAACGAGCCCAATTAGAGTAGCATTAGCGGCTTAATACCGAACATTAATGACGAGCATAATGAATCCTCTAACGATGCCCCCTTTCAACAGACACAATCATAATACTAATCCGATCGCATATCATTTTCGAAATAAATCTCCATTAAAGCAAAGTGTTTATGCATATATTACAAACATTTTTTTTTCTTTATCTTAATTAATAACTGAATAATAAACAATATATGATTTGATTTCATTTACAAACTATGATTTTCAAGGTTGTTTTTATGTAAGTAGAAGGCAAATCAGCAAAGATGTCATATTTGGTTATCTCTGCCTAATCCCGTTGATAAGGAGTTGTGAGAGATTGTTATTCATTATATATATTTTATTATTACGAGCGCTGTATAGTCTAGAATACGTATTAGTTGAATGCGCCTAAACGCTTAACAATACAAATGATGATTTAAGTTCTTTTTTTTTATTTATAAGAATTTTCGTTTATCTTTAATTAGTTTGTCTTAGGAAACACCTGTTCCAGAATATTTATCATGATAATATTATTTAGAGACGCGGACGTAACATTAGCAATTCTAATTAAACTCACTATGGTTGTTTTTTTAAAGGTTAATCTATTTTAGAAAACAAATTATTCCACTTAACTCTGAATTTCTCTAGAAAATATGCTAAAAGAAATAAATAGATTAAACTATTGATTTTGCTTCTAAAACCATTGTATCAGATTTCGGGCATAAATTTCGCCCCATTTGACGTAAAGAAGAAATTTTCTTAATTCTTCAGTGAATTACTTGAGTTGTAGTGCATTGCGTAAATTGCAGCCATGAGCTTAAATCGGGTTTCTGCACTGTATGTAACTCTTAAATCATTATAATAGCACAGGTTCATTTTTATTTTAAAAAAGCTGAAAGATAATTAGAACATGAATTTGAGAACATCTAACAGAAACAAAAACCAAAAATAATTTTAATAACCATATCGGTAACCATAAATAAAATTGAACTTTATAGACTATACCAATGCCGCTAAACTTTTATTTATTTTAAAATGTTCCATACCTCTGCCAATCTAAAATCCTACATATAATCTGGTAAAATGCCTAAAGAGCGAATTATTCACGTGGACGCCAAAGATGCATCGTGCGGTGTTTATTTGCGCTCTAGTTTTATTGATTTCCTCCCCAACAAAATGTAAAAAGAAGGACGATGATATTCAAAGGAAAACCACATCTACTACTACGACGCCAGCGCCTAACAAGGACCAGGATAGCAGAAGTGAAATTGATTTGATGTATATAATGAAGGAATGCAATGAATCGTTCAGAATACAGATGTGTAAGTATTATACAATGTAGTCCTAAAATTATTGCATCCTTGCCTGTTAAACCGTTCAAAAACATTGATATTAAAAAACCCTAATTTCTCATTATTTTTTATGCTTTCAGCGTATTTAGAACAGCTTAACAACAGTGGAAGTTTTCCAGACGAAACTGACAGAACTCCTAAGGTAAGTAACTTGAAAAATCCATACAATTGATATTTATGTTGCATTCAAACCTTCCCCTTGAATCGCCGCCACACAGATTTGTCTGCATCCTTTGTATTTGCTTATAAAGTGCATATGTCACCGACAGTTGTGTTAGTTTAAAATCATGCTGGGTATATTTTAAAGAGTCAGGAAAATGAGAACTGAACGAATCATTCACAATTAATTGACCAGTTTATAAACTGTCGAAGTCAAATTGTGAACGTATTACGCAAGCAATATACGTTAATTTTTTAGTAAAAATGGAAGACAATGATAGTTTAGTTTTGTCAGGTTGGATATAAAAGTAATATCTTAATAAGATGTTCATCAATACAATGTATTTGTTGTTTGTTGTGTTAAACGTCAAATTGTCAATGAATTGCCAAAGTTTTTATATAGTTAATACAGCTAGTGAGATTATAAACTTACGATCTTTACAATGTTACAGTGTTACATCCGTTGCGTTTTGGAATCCAGCGGCGTGGCGTCTGTAGACGGACAGTTCGACCCCTCCGTAGCGGCCTTAGTGCTGATGCAAGTTAGAGACGGCGTTGATACTAGCGACCTGGTGGACATGGCTACTGAGTGTACAGATAGACGTTAGTGTTGTGTTTATTTATTTAACGAACGAACGAAAGAACGAATGAACGAACGTACGAATGAATGAATTTACGTAAACCTTACGTAACGATATTTAATTTAAAATAATAACAAAATTAAAATCGTTAGAAAACCTCACGATGTTGATTTACATACAACAAAAAATATAATCTTACTTCTTACTAATATTATAAACGCGAAAGATTGCATGGATGGATGTTTGTTCAACTTTCACGCCGAAACGGCTGAGCGGTTCTGGATGTTTGGCATAGAGATAGATTATAGTCTGGATGCTATTCCATAGGCTACTTTTTATCCCGGAAATATGTACGGTTCCCATGGGATATATATGATTTTGTTTTTCACAGATGTCTATAAATATCAATAGATCAATACCTTAGGTATCGACATTCATATTAAAATAAAAACAAAATTTAACAACAGAAAGATAAGATAAAAAAAATCAAAACAATGTTTACAGAACAATACTCGTTTAATCAAAATTTTGTTGCAGAGGAGACGTGTACATGTGAAAGGTCTTACCAATTCATCAAGTGTGTAATGGAAAAGGAGATAAACAAGTTGGATAATTCAAAATAGAAAATTACAAAAAGCGACGATACCGATGCGCACAAGGGTCCGGATAAACAAGGAAACCAAAGTGTAAAATTAATTAATATTATAACTGAATATAGCATCGCAAACTATTTATATATTTTTGTCTCATTTCCCTTTGTTGTAAATAACGTTAAATTGTTCTCAATGAGACAATCATTAGGAAACATTAGAATTTATTTCTTTATAACTTATGTACCCTATCTAATGTTTATCTTAAAAAAAAGGGCATCGCTCCTCAACAATACCTAAGTATTGTTGAGGAGCGATGCCCTTTTGTTTCGACGTAAAATAAGCTTTTGAAAGTGTCCGCAACAACATCAGTTGCACGAATCGTCCGACTCGACCGGTGAAATACCACGACCTCACAGAAGACAGGCGTGAAGTAGAAGTATTTATGAGTTTCGTCCGATGAATGAGATGCTCTTCTCCTTCCTATCCTTCTCTAATAAAGAAAGGATGAGTAGAGAAGAGGATTTGACTGAGGAGGGGAAAAGGAAATATACTGTTTCTGTTTATCCTCCCCTATCCAAAGGTAGACAACGCATCTGCAACTCATTAGCTTGTTGCAGATGTCTATGAGTAGAGGTTACCTAATATCAGGTGAACTGCTTGCTAACTGTCCACACTCTAGTATAAAAAAAACGTTAGGAAAATCAAAAAAAATATATAGAATTTGGCAGAATTTAGATTTATTCAATCATTTGACATAACAAAAATTAAATACACGTATAAGACTAGATTACATTCTAAATTGCAGATCTTTAGAAGAAGCACTTGATGATTTTCTTCAACGTTTTGTGAATTTCTTTTACTCAAGTTTTTTGTCATTACCGCCGAAAATGTTTTGCCATATTTCTGACAGCCATCCAGATTGCGGCTCCCTAAGGAAATGAACATATTAATTGTCAAAAGCAAATATTTATTACGCTCACAAATCAACTGTCACGTAATTGAGTATTGGCCAAAACATTAAAGACCTTATTACACATCAACTACCAGTAAATGGAAACAGATAACAACAAGAAAATGTGAATTAAACGAAGTTCATTTTTTTACATACAATAAATTTACATATCTAAAATTACAATTATGCTGTTTGTATCTTTCGTCTGATCCAAAAATATTCTCGATACTTTGCTAACTGTTGTTAAATCATTAACTGCTCGTGCACTAGTAAGGCGGTACTAACAAGTTTAATACTTTAGTCAGACTTACTGTTTCTTGCAGTTGTACATAGCGTTGACTTTCCTCACGTCGCCTCGGCTTAGGCCTTCCCTTTGCCCTAGTTTTACCCCACCCACCTGCGCCGATCATAAGTAACGGATTAAAACATACATATTTATTAATTTGAAACTTCATCCACGTCGCAGATCACACAGAATGGAAGAAGAAAAAGGACATGAACAAGGTCCGCCCTTGTTCATGTTAAAGTGGAAATGATAATTTGCATCCGTTTTGTTTTTCGTTATCCACTTATGTTCTCACGGTACAAATTTAGGTATTTTTAGACCTCCAAAGTTCTATTAGCCCAGAGTCGTAGTAACTCTCGGTCCGCCCCTGAACACAGCCCCCAGGATAAGGAAACACGCAGAAAGAGAAAGTTTCCATTGAGGCGAAGTGGAGAAAACTATTTGGATATCACGTGTGTAAAGTAACTAAATAAAAAAAATACTAGTATGTATAAAATTGCGCTATGTATTAGTTATGTATACATTGAAAACACACTAGTTGTAAACGAAACTTAGTCCAATCTCTCTCTCTCCATCTCTCTCTCTCCAATTTAAAAATATACCTTAGGCTCGATTGTTTTCTTTGAGTTTTTGGAAAACGCGTACTCTGAATAGTGCATGACGCTATTATAGTCGTAGGAGACGCCGTAGCCGCTCGTGTACGAACTGTCGGACTTCTTGAAGTTGTTCTCGGAACCTGCCAAAGAAAAACTCTTCATTATTATTCACCATAACTTTGTGAGGTTTACGCAAATATCAACTGACATAGAAAAGAATAAAACACTTCTAGAAAGTAGATAGAATAACGTGAGGCCCCGGTAGTAGAAGAATATCTTCGCTTAAAATCTGCGCCAGTTCTAATTCTGCAGCTACCGTTTGTTTGAAGCAAATGTGTTTTACATACAACTAAAATTAATTTTGTCTGAATAGTGAGCAGATGCCGTGGGGCCTAATAACCTTTCCTTTCCGTCCCCTCCTATTCCCCTTCCTTTTCCTCAAAAGTTGGCAACTAATATGCAGCTCATGTAATTGCGGATGTCTATGGGTACCGGCGATCACTCAACAGCACGTGAACCGCTTGCACGTTAGCCGGTATAAAAAAAAACTTACCCGGTTTAACATTGTTGTAATTGATGGTGACGTAGTCGTCTCGCTCGGGGCGGCTTTGCTCGTGCGTGAAGCCAACTGCGTGCAGGATCTCGTGCAGCACCGTGCCCTTCTTAGACAAGCAGCCTGGAATCTGCAGGTTCACCTCCTGACGACTGCCTGAATACATACGTACATTATAAAAATATATAAATAATAACTCTAGAGAGATATACCCCAAAATAACAACATTTGTATCACGAATGGCCGGCTCGACCGGTGAAATACCACGTCCTTACGAAGAAGACTGGCGTGAAATAGAACTATTTCTGCGCTTTACCTGTGGTGCCGGAGGCCTAATTCTGATCCACTTCCTCTTCTCATGCCCCGCTACCACTTCCACCCTTTTCTCATAAGAAAGATATGGGAAGGAGAAGATTTTTGACGGAGAAAGGGATGGAAAGAAAAGAGAAGTATCCGTTTTCTGGTTTTCCCTTCCTCTGTCCATTGAAGGTGGGCAACGCATCTGCAACTCATTAGCTTGTTCCTGATGCCAATGGGTAGCGTTCACTTATTAAACGGTGAACCGCACCTTCTTCTATAAAGAAACCTCTGATGTCTTTTTACTCCATTGAGGATGGACAGGGACAAAATCTTTCTATTCAGAGCGGTCAAAATCACATATTTGATAATAATAATAATCAGCGCTTTTTTAGTACGTTTCCCCACTGCAAGGACACAGGCCTCCTCTCTGAGAGATGCAGTATATTCATATTATATTTGATATATTGACATATTTGATATATTGAGATAATTCTGAGCGCCAAGTCCTGCAGCCAGGTTTGCGCCTAGTCGGTTTTGACGCGTCTCTGATCGATCTAGCTGGAAGAATCGCTAACATGTAAGATCTTAGAAAATAATTCCCTACATTTTATAACAATCCTATAACTCTACACATTACAGACATACATACTTAAAAAGTGTATTTTATTCTGACGCTAGGTAACTGCCGAGGTTTCTAGGAGAGTCACCGAGACCTCGAGAGTAGTTACTCTGTTACTATAAAAGAGGTTCACGCTCAGGGCCCTCTGGGCTCTGCACCTCAATCCTAAATAAATAAAAAATAATAATTCCTGAATCAAAACAAATAGTGGTTTGTCGGTAACAAAAAGAGCTACAAGTACAACTAAAGACTTACCTATACGTCCCACGCTCGACCAGCAACCGGTGTTGGCGCTCGTTATAGAAATGTAGGCCGACTGACCATTGTACGGCACGAATCTCAAACACGTCAAGCGATGGTAGTCAGCGATCGCTTTCATAATAGTATCCCTCTGCTCCTGATCTGCATAATTAAAAAATATCCACCATCACTTATGATAGCTTAGTACTTTGACTATTTCTGAAAAATCATCTCTTTTCATGAATTATTCTAATACTAAAATTAAATTTAATTTCTCTGTTAGTATAGTAGATAGAACTAATAAAACCACGTCATCTTCTAATAATAACTAATCTTGAAGTATGATTTTAGAAGTGAAACTTCTTGGTCACGTTTATGCATATTTCGTTACGTGACAGAGAAGAATCATAAGATATAAAAAAGGTAAAAGAGAGCTGTACATTATGTCTATTTTATTGAATAATAAAAAAAGAAAAATTATATGAAAACGCCTTTATGACTTTAAAACAATTTTTATAATGTATTTATTTTGTATATATTTTGCATGCTGTTTACCACATTAAATGTTTGCCACTGAAACATTAGACGAAAAACAATTTAAGGTGACCCTCATGATTATAAACTTAAAACGAAAAACACAATTTAGTTTAAAAATTGTTTTTTTCGTTAAAATTTAGTATAAAAGTAAATTAAATTTTTATTATATGAGTGGCAGCGTTGGTAGTAGGGGACGCCCTCGGAGAACTTATATCGATCAGATTATTGGCTTACTAAAAAAGGCCGATATAAGGAGCACCCATAACCGACGAGCATGTATGCGTAGATGTATGAATGTAGAAGAAGCAAGAGAGGTGTGCCAGGATCGCGCCAAATGGAAATCCCTGATCTCTGCCTACCCCTCTGGGTTACGGGCGTGAGCGCATATTTATTTATTTATATTTATAATGTTATTGTTGTGCAATCCCTTTGTTTTCTTGGTAGCCGATTTATAATTTGAACTCTGAATTTTCGATCGGTATTAATGAATAAATTAATTGACAACATTTTTACTCTGTAATAGCAAATTCTAACTATCGGCATTCTAAGACCAGCATTAAAACAAATAAGACCAGTATTAAAACAAATTCCCGGAAGGTTCTAGAGTGTAAGAGGACGGCATGCCAAGTAGCTTTTACGGAGCAATTTAATAACAGTCCACGTCATAACAGTTGCATTTGGTTTTATTCCTTAAAGACATGCCGTTAAAGTTTCTTTCTGTATTGTTTGTATTTGATAGTTGCAGAGAGCGTAGGATTCCAAACAAGCGAAGCACATTCAAGATGTGGGCGCAGTGTTGTCTGAAAAGTAGTTTATAGATTTAAAACTATTTGAAGTAATTAATCTATATATAGTTGTTCCCGAAATTAAAATACAAAAAACACAAAACGACTCATCCCAAACCTTGGACAAGATCTAGTACATGTTGTTATATATAAGAACTATGACATTAGTATGTTTATGAAGCATTTTAAAGAGAAAAGTGAACAGATTTACGCTAAACTTCTAAGATGGTAACGCGGCAACATGTGCCAAAAACCTGCTATTCTCAAAACATGATACATTGCTATGGCAACCGATATCGTTAATGAAGGTTTTATGTACCTCGGAAACAGTTCGGGATAAAAGGTAAGTATCGTTTGTTATTTTCTATACCCCTCACAATGTGGGTACAAAATTTCATGATTTCTTGAATGGTTAAGAAGTTAAAGCGTAATAAACTCACATTCGCTTTTATAATATTAATTAGTATAAAAATAGATATTTTCGTCTTACTGAAATGTCCGTCTATGGAGTAAGGTATGATGCCATTGGGCCACCGCGACGTCTTGTCCATCATCCCGTTCCTGGCGTGGTGCGGCGGCATCAGGATATCCCCCTGGCCGTAGGTACCCATCTCTTCGGGGTTCATTAGCGATGACTCCGACCATGTTGATAGGGCATCGCCTTAAAACGTTTGTAAATATACAAAAATGTGGTTTTATAATGATTTTAAATTAAAGACTGAAATTTAATTTAAAACTACTTACAGCAGTAATATTTTCTATGTGATACAACACTATAATTTTCACTATGTTGTGAATGGAACTGTTTCATGAACATTATGACTCATTCATAATGTTCATGAAACAGAATGTTAGAGGAAGTCTGTAAGTTGCGCTAGTGACAGAGAAATAGAGGAACAAGAGGTTAGCGTGGCATGGGCATGTTACGCGGTGGTATGCCTATAACTACGAAAGTAATGAGAATTAACTAAGGCATGGTTACAACATGGGTAGAGGAAAACCGAAGAAAGTGTAGATAGTTTGTGATAAAGATGATATGTGTCAGAATGGCGTGAATTCAGATATGACGGCTGATAGAGGGATGTGGAAAGAAATACGTACTGTGCCGACCCCACATAGGTGGGAGAGTGATAAATTGGTCTATTTCATTCAATCGAAAATAATCGAAGAATGAGAAATATAAATTTGAGAGAGGAACTGTAGATGCGCTGCCGGCCTTTAAAGAAGGAACTCGATCTTCTCTAGGACCCTGAGTCGTCGTGGTTAATCCACGTATCGTATAGAGAAATCTTAGTATAGTACAAGTAATGCCTATGGTGGTAAATAAGTAGCAAATACGACGAAAATTAAAGACTAATTTGGGTTAGAAAAGAACGTATGATGCCTAGGAAGTTCTATTTTGATCATTAATCAGCTTTGCACCATAGTTAATTTTAATAGTGCAAGATAATAATAAAAATATAAACCATGTTACTCCTGGATACCGAATCTATATAATTGTGAAAGTATTATTGAATTGAAATCGTTTCAGTCCAATCAGAATTAATTCCGTGCCATACAAACTTCTTCTTCATGATGTATAGATAAGCCATACTTACCACTGTCATTGTTCGGAGTACCGTAAGCGTCTGAACCTAGGCTAGATAAATCTATTTCCTCACCGCCACCGTCTATACTGTTGTGATCTATATCATCTGGTATAGATATGTCTATGTCTTTATCGTTTAACGGCACTAAATCTAGACCAGAAATTGAAAGAAGCAAGAGAGCTAAATGTACCCACATTTTAATTTTTTTAAATGTTCCAGGTAAAAAGTACTAGGCAATCAAAAAGCACTCGAATGTCTGCCGCGAGGAAACGACGCGCTTGTTTTTTATAGAGAAAACGCGAGGACCTGTCATAGGGTAAACACACACACATATACAAGACAGTTTATTGGCGACAAGGTTCATTACTCCTACTTCCTGATAAAGGATGTGCAAACTGAAACGTTGACGAATCGATAACGCAAACCTTGAAGTTTTGCGTTTCAACAATGTTGTATACTAGACAACCGTCTGTTAGAATTTTTTCATACTAAATAAAGTAGTGCTTGATAAAAATCGTATTTTCCTTCCTTATTTTCTAGGTTATATCCTTTTCCTGTTCATCCCCACACCGTCAAGTCCTCTTCCCCTTCCCATCCTTTCCTTATTAGCAAGGGATGGGAAGCGGAAGAGGACCAGAACAGTGAGGCCTCCGGCACCATACTCATCAGACGAAACGCAGAATGCTCTTTTTCCCGCCTATCTTCTGTGAGGTCGTGGTATTTCACCGGTCAAACCGACCCACTCGTGCAACAGATGTTGTTCCGGACTGTATCACTGTCCAATATACGAGGTTGCAGGGGAATGTGTCCTATGTCTTAAATTTTCCGTATTAAGTCGAAATACGAAATTTCTGGTGTTAAAAGGTTTTGGACCCAGAAGTAGGTCGCGAGCGAATATTGAGATGTCCCTAAAGTATAGAACTCAACCGACTGAGCCAATAGCCGGACGGCAGTGTTGCCATTAGGCCATTAAAGTTTGTGGCTACATGTAGACTTTTTCTAAGACAGCCTTTTCTAAGAGGTGGGTCTCAGTCTGCCCTGGGAACCACTGCTCTGTCCTGGACATTTTCAATTTATTTATTCTTTCAAACTCAAAAAAGAATCATCCACTCAACATTACATTTAATGATGTAATCGAATTGTAACATTAGAACGTAACTTTCCCGGTGTTATCGCGATAAAGTTAGATTTAACGCTTAATTAAATAATAAATAAGGAAATTGTAAAGACTTTATTACGTTATTTTGGTGATGATAACAATCTTATCTAATTACCGGACGTTGGCGTCTGCAAGGTTCCGCCGCTTGCCGGAAGAGGCCGTTTGCATCACGAGTGCAAACCTTGAGTTTGACTGACACGCAAAATTATCTGCCTATACAATATCTACTATTGATTGAATTATATGGTCCACAAACAGTCTCATCTCAGTATTGTAATTTCACACACGACTATCGAGTTCATTTCCAATATAAAAAGATTCATCATCATCAACCTGAATCAGTCCACTGTTAGCCAAGCCGTTCCTCAATACCATGCACAGTTTGCGGTCCTCCTCGCACCGCATTCTTTTTTATAGTAGATTCGCATATTTTTTTAGTAGTATTTCGTAAAACAGCTGCGAGATCTTAACAAATTACAGGTTTCCTTTTTTTTTCATCATTTCATTACTTTAAATATGTAAAAATATTCATAATATGCCAAAAGGAAACACTTTAAAAGTGCATTGTCAGAGATACCTGAAAGAGGCATGGCGTGAAGTAATGACGCATATCCGTTAATGAATGAAAACATTATCAGTAAACGAGACCTTAAGGTGCGATGTGCAAGCGATATTCTGACTAATACCCAGGGTGTGATCAGCTTCAGGCAATTACTATACTACCGACCGATTGTGAACTCCGTCAGTTTATAATCGGACTAGGACGGATTAAAATGAAATATAAATAGGTTGGGTTCGTTATACGTTTTACATGATAGTTACGTATAAAAATAACATGTTAAAAGATGTTTATCAAATAAAGAATAGGTTTATTGCGTTTGATATGATACGTAAAATTGTGAATGAATCGTTCAGTTCAATAAGCCGACAGTTTATGAAATTCCTAGTCCGATTTTAAACTGACGAAGGTCACAATCAGGTGAACTTTACATTGCTAGACGTAGGAATTAGGATCGTCACAGAGATCTCCTGTCGAGGCCACATTCATTTAATACACTCCCGCAGACTTTTGTCGCAATGCAACTCCTAATTTTATTAATAACCTAACCTAACCTATTTATGTACACGTTAGTCGTTGAGTACTAAAGTTAGTAGGGTAAAACGAAACAACAATTCTTTCGACATTTATTTTTAGTATGAAAACATTCACTTTTAAGGCTTAAAACCCTTTGAAGAACTTGTACAAAAAGTTTTAAATGAACCCGAAATGATGATCAATATTCTAAAGAAAGGTCGGGATAATAACTTATTGCTATAGTGTACAATATGCAAACTATATTATAGCAGATTTGCATGAATTGCTATTAATGCCATCTATTGTCCACTTTATACACTTGTTGACGAAAACCCATAAGTTTTATTTACATCGAAACTCGCTCAACGCGACTAGAGAAGTTTTCACTTCATAAAAATGTAAATACACCTATTAATTTCTGATTTGTTTTATTTCCATTCGTCTTTTACTAGAGAACAGTTTAACAATAGTTCCGTGGTTCACCACGGCCTCACAGAAGACAGACGTGAAGTAGAAGTATTCTGCGTTTCGTCTGATCAGTCAGGTTCAAATAAGGAAAGGATGGGAAGGGGAGAGGATTTGGGTGGAATGGATGAAAGGAAATATCCTATTTTCTGTTTATCCTTTTCTTGACAGACCATTGAAGGTAGGCAACGCATCTGCAACTCATTAGCTTGTTAAAGATGCCTATAGGTATCGGTCACTTAATATAAGGTGAACCGATTGCTCGTTTGCCCTCTTCTGGTATAAAAAAGAGTTTGGTAGATAAGTTACAAAAAAAATTGCGTCGGGAAAGATATCTAGTAATTAACCTAACATAGAGGCGGTTCAAGCAACTCTTAATTACTACCTCCTCAAGTTATAGGCATAAACTTAAGACGGCTCGTTAAAGTGTAACGATAAGCTAAGGAAATGGCGGACCCGTATCACTTGCTTCAATAACAACAAATCTAGTTAATTTTATTGTACGTGTTAAATAAAGCCAAGTTTGTACAATAAAGTTTCTTTTCATTAGCAGCGAACTATATATACCTTGTCTCATTAAAAGATATGATTGTTGTAAATAAACGCCATTTACCATACATGGCGGCCATTACACTTTTTTTATT
>JWHW01039094.1:121545-133672 GCA_000931545.1 Papilio glaucus
CCGAGGTCGCGATGATAACGCACGCTATTTCGGACCGCAGTCGGCACCGACACTACATCGCCGTCGTAAACGCACCCGACAAACGCGGCACACGAACCGACTCCCGAGCGGACGCACGGCCGAGCGCGCCGCACGTCTCACGTACCGAGCGACACACCGAGGCAACTGAAACCCAACCGGCGTCGACGCAGTCCGTTCGACGACTAAGCGCTCTGCGCTCCGCTCTCCGTCTCGGAGGGCGGAGCGGCGGAGGAAGCGGGAGGCGCGCGACCTCCGGAACCCCTCTTCGTCGCGGCCCGCGCCAGTGAAACCGACGGACGAAATCGCACGGCGAAGCCCACGGGTGGCGGGGTGGCGGTAGAAGAGGTGTCGGCGGAGTGCGGCGCGGGGGCAGCGGGGTGTCGCGCACACGCGGCCGAGCGCAACGCTCGCCGCTGCACCGCACCGTGCTCTCCGTGCGTCTCAGCGCTTTACATAACGCTGCACGAAGTGGCCGCTCGCGAAACGAGGTCGCAGCGGCGCGCCACTGTACACCCGCACGCCGGTAGAATGCTAACAGCGACAGCGGCTGATGAAACAGCGGCACGAGCACGCCGGTGACGTGTCCGAGGAGTTAGTCGGTCGCCTGACGGAGTCACTGAACCTCGACGCCGGCGAATAAGGTGAATGGAACATTGCAACCGAATCGAACGGTGCGGACGTAGGAGGCGACCGCGACGGACCGCTCCTTATGTTATTCGCGACGCCGTGTAGCTTTCTAACAGAGTGTAGAGGGTGACCTCCGTTTTCAATGCGCAATTGTT
This sequence comes from Papilio glaucus, assembly GCA_000931545.1. Taxonomy (NCBI): domain Eukaryota; kingdom Metazoa; phylum Arthropoda; class Insecta; order Lepidoptera; family Papilionidae; genus Papilio; species Papilio glaucus. Next base: position 122,349 of record JWHW01039094.1, read on the forward strand.
TTTAATTGTAAAAAACAAGACCTGTCCCACAGCTCGCCCTATGCATTGGCATTCCTTCGTGAGATAAAAACTGCATTTTGAAAAAGACTTGATAAAACGAATGCATAGCGGTTGGCTTTAACAAATCATTCAGCGGCTGGAGTGAAATTGAATCCTAACACATTACGAACTAATAGTTAAAATAGTTGGATTTCTCTTTTGCGTGTGTGTGTGTGATAGAGTGCGTGCCCACGCAGCCCGACAGCTCGGCCGGGCACGTGTTATCTTCGTACGTACAAATCATAATGTTTGCGAATGACTATGATATGATACGCTCATCATGATCATTAAAAGAATGACCGAAAATCAAAACCGAACTATAGTGTGATACGACGTAAAACAATAAAGAAATATAGGCAAAGCAGGGTTTAAATGTTTTACATGTTTTTTGCTTTACTTCAATTTACAATATTCATATTTGGAACACAGGAACTGAGTTGAACGGTCTTAATGGTCAAACCAAGGATATTGTATTCACATAGGAGATTAGGTGAATAAAAATCGAATCGACCATAGGACGTCTGGCTGGCATCATCCATCACTTTCGTTTATAAAAAGGTGCTGCTCTGTTTGTAGTAACCCAAAAATGTGAAAGCGTGCCCATAAAATAAAGTCCAATTTAGTATATTTACTGAGACAATTTCTACTTTCTGTCCATGCCTTGTCGGCCCAAAATGGGAGAAGGGGGGCGATCGTATTTGGTGAGTGGCTAACAGGAACACATGAGTATTGTGGGTGCCGCTGCCGTCGGCAACGGAGGAGGGTGGCGGGTTAGAGGGCGTCGGGGAAGAGGAAGGGGGAGGGGGCGACGCATGCGTGCGTCGGCTGACCTTGGCGCGGTGCAGCGTGCAGCCCGGCCGCCGGCCGCCTCCCCCGCCTCATGCGCCCCGGGTAACCACACCTGCCGGTTTAGCAGGTTGCGATGCGAGTGCGGACCTAGCATTTATGCCTAGATTCTATTTCTGAATCGGCCAAGCAACTAAAATCAGTTATCATGAGCTTGTAACGAATATGTTTAACAAAATATTAACGTACATATCTTTAAAAATAATATAATCTCCCGAGCAGTGTGACCTCAACACGTTAAATGAAGAATAGGAAGCGTTCAAAGTGGAAAGTTAGTAATTGAAAACTTCGTTTTATTAATTTAAAAAAAAAAACATTTCAGTATCTTTTGCATCTATAAGCACTAACAGCGACTTTAAATCAATGCAATACAATACAGCGTTAGAAACAGTGATTATAACCGGTTCGAACAATCAATATGAAACATAAAGCGTCACGGGAGTCGAAGCGGCAACAGGGGGGTGCCACCCACCGGACGTCGAGATAGCTCCCTCACTCAGCGATACCGACGAAAATAATGTATTTATTAGTTAACATACACATACCGAAGCCCTGAGCTCACTTGTGCAATATGAACATTTCAATGTCACATTATATCAGGTTTTAAAAGTTGTGCTTTTGACTGTCACGACTAGACTATGATGTCACCTACCGATTGTGAAGTTAGTCCGTTTGTAATCGGACTTATAGTTTGTTCCATATCAAGATGGACACCTTTCTTTTTACGCAAAAATTTATAAATTTCAAAATATACTTATAACATTAGCTATCCAAATTATTTATAGTTTCACTTCACTTTATCTCAATATTTTCACAAAGTTACAACAACCACCGACGAAAGTATGAAAATGTGATCCCCGCTACCATCAAAAGTTACAGCTGTGTTGCCAGTCTTTGTGTTTTGTACACAAAAGGAGTAAGGAAACAGGCGGGACTGAGACACGAGTGTGGAGGCTATGGCCAACTCACTAGTCAAAAGAAACGCCGATACATCGATCTATTTCCCCGGTATTAAGATCTAGGTTAAACTGCTGCCTCTATCATTATTAAATTGTAATAGTTCATTAAACCCGAATGTATGATTTATCATAATTTATCACATCATCGTATCTATGACGCTCCGTGGGACTAATGACACCTCAGACTTTAAAATCGGTCAAGGGATCATAACATTACCCTCCTGGGTCAGTGGGGTTAAAAAAAATCTCACGGCCATATCTAATGGGTTATTTAAACAGATAGTTATTTTACTTAATGGTAATAGACATATCAATAATACTAATTAATACCTGGTATTGACATATTGCATTCATTTAATTAATATTTTAACAGTTTTAATCAAGAGGCAGACACAATGCAGGGAGGACTAGAGAATACTCCATTCAAAATAGCAAAAACGCTCATAAATTGGTGATGATGAGTGCAAAAGGATATAAGTAAAATTATTTGCTAATCATTTCTTTAAAAATCTATTTTATTTTGAACTTCGTCTGTGGTTTTGGAAGTATTGAATTGATTCTAAAAATGTAAAAGTGGCAAAGGTCAACAACAGGTCTTGTGTGTAGTATGCAATCATTTAAATATATCAATATATCTTATATGTTATTAAAATTAGTAACCAATTATTTAAAACACGACGTTCATAATTATATCTCTCTCACTCCATCTTATTAGCATCTCAAATCGATAGAAATCAGAATCACTATTTAACAAATGACATCGTCGATTTCGAAAACTATTTATTATTTATTTTAAAAAATACACATCACGTTTTTGTTTATGTAAATATTTTTAACGTCCCAAGTGTTCCAGAAGTAACTTCTATTCTTCCTGGATGAAAAAAAATGAATAAATAAAAAATAATAAAAAACTTTGTGGAAAAGTTTTTTAAAGTCTAATTAGTGTACGCCCAATAAAAAGCCAAAACGAAAAAATAGTGCAAGACGGACTTACATATGTATATCGACCACATCGGTGATATTAGAATAAAATTTTAAAGCAAGTAGGAATTCAACACAAAATTTCATATTTGCTTACACTGTTTACGGATGCGAGTTATTTTAAAAACACATTAATACATACATGTAACAAAAACTCACTGTTAAACTTCGGGCAGAGATAACTACAAAGTTTGCCAATGTGCCTAATTACATGTGGAGAATCGCTCCACGTGTAGTGACGTCACAGCTAGCATGCTGCAAATACGAGCGAAATGATAAAACGTTATTGTACTTGAGAATTTTGAGTCAACACAAGAAAACTTGATTTGTAGTTATATAAGGCGAAGAACATAATTGCGTAAATATCGTAAAAACTTGGGTTTGGATACGAAAGAAGGTGATATATGGTTCAAAGCAATAGGATACGTTTATGTCTATCATGTAAATTATTGGAAAAATATAATCTCTATAAATAAATTAGAATTTAGCAGCCATCTTGAATTTACCAACCGACAATTTTGCTAGTCTTAGAGTTGCGACACAGGTCAATTGTCAAAGTCTATTATTAAACAATAACGGACTATTTATAGACAGATTACAAAAGCAGCAGATAATAACATCGCGTTCAATGCTTATGATGCTACGGCGCAAATGGTTGAAATTTTCTTACTCTGTCATACGGTTCAAAATAAACTAATAAATTGTTTCCTACAAATATGTATAAAAGAAGACTACAACTTCACGACCGTGATCGACAGGTTTGGCAGAGATAACGAATTTTCAATCCACACGCCCATGGCTTCCCCTAATTTGCTTCTACATTCATACACTCACGCGTAGACGATGTCTGTTAAGAGTAATGTAATTTTAGAATTAGTTTAAATATAATATTATGGTCAATAAAGTCGGTTTTGGACCTGTAAGTTTCCGTCGTCACTTTCATACGTCGTCGTCACATACATTTTCTTGGTCTTTCTTTATTTTAGTTGGAATCATTACCCTGACCTTACATTATACATAGATACTACGTAACATAAATGTTTAACTTTATAAATTTGTATTGCTGAAACTGGCGATGCATCACAGTATAGATATTCTACACATTTAGTCAACCGCCGCTGGCTTCAATGTCACGAATTTCGCCATCTTAACTTTTTTATCGTTACACATTATCTGAGAGCGTTTTGAAGTGATTGTATATTTTACTTTTACGTTAAAGTTTTAGTTATTACGGCGTATAGGTACAGTTTCGTGTATAAAAATAAGTATAAAAAGCAGTGCCTATGGCAATGCGACTGACTCCACGAGGCGGTGTTATCGTGTTTACACGACACTTATCAGCCGCCGTACCGTACTGGTATATGACTAGCTAACCGGCTTTGTCCGGGCGTCGACCAATTCCTGGCGAAGCAGCTGTTAATAGTATGATTTATTTCATAAAAATATATAAAACATAGGACTCATCCACATAAACGGGCCGTCGGTTTCTTATACGAAACAGAACTAGCTTTTAATTGTATATACCAAGACCATTGCAACAATAAAAAGCGAATGTCCACATTTTTTGCTTTAGATGTGATCAAATTTTTCAGACCCAGATTGGATCGGCATGTTAAAAATATATACGTGTTATATCGATTTTTGTTCGATGAACGCTCTTCATATTTGTTAGAGAACAGATACGACAGTCGCCTAGAAGGAAAAGGTTGCCTCTCTGTCACATCTCTACGTCAGAGGCGAAATGCTTTTGTTTTTTGAAGTGAAATTATCGACGTATAGGAGAAATATTCAGAAGCCATCTTGAAAAAAATCGTCGCATTTTCTGTCACTTTGGATCGTCACGGCAAGACGTGCTTGTTGCGCGTGTTTATTTTTAGTTACTAGAATTTTAAAATATAAACGCCATCATGAAGATGGACCGATTACCTTCCAAATCGATATCTGTGAGACCAATGCTTTCTGAATGCGTTTTGTGTATCAGAATTTGAAAAATCACTTATCTTGAATTTTTTTGTTAATAGACAGACGGCCTTCAAAATTTATATCTAGGAGACCGAGTGGTTTTTAAATGCGTTTTCGCTGTCAAGAATTTATAAAATAGCCGCCATCTTGCACTCTTTACTAACTGGACTGATGGCCTTCATAATAGATATCTAGCTCTGTCTGAGTTGTTTTGAATGCGTTTCAGACAGATTTTTTTGCATTTAATTAAATATTTTTTTTGCATATAATTCATATACTACAATAGTTTCGATATTTCACATCTGCCAGGCGACCCGCGACCGCTATTGGTATTTATAAAATTTAATAGGCCAAAGTTTCACTTCCTCCACATATATTTACATGATACACGCACTGATTTTTTTTTCGGTGGCCCCTTTGAATTTAATTAGTTCGGGTAAAAAATAGCAATTTAATTAGTTCGGGTAAAAAATAGCAATATCGCTCTGTCTACCCCAGTGGTTTAAGATGTGATTTTTTTTAATATAACGCAACGAAAAAAAAAACGTACCGCCGCGTCGTCGTAACAATGAAACAATCAAGGCCCGCGTAAGGCCGCGCGAGTACTAGGCTAGCAGAACGGTGAAAGGGATCGTACGACCGCCACCTGCGATCGCTCCGTGCTGGAGGACGCGTGCGAACGGGCCGGCCCCGCAGTCGTACACATTTTATATTACAGTATTGTTCTTTAAGATCTAAAACCGGCAAATGATATCTACTTATAAAACTTTTACCACCATTTTACTTTTTGAACTAATCAGAGATAAACAAAACGTCACTTTTATCCATTTTTAATATTAATTTATTTCAAGCAACGTTAGGTGAGCCATATTATTCAATTTTTGTTCAAATGGACTTGCTGCCAAAATGCGGCTAACACTTGCTTATCTTTGGGTTGAATAGAGATGATCTCATGGTCGTAAAAACACAATGTATAATACGTTTTATGTAATTGTTGCACACAGAAAAACACACTCGACACGCACACAAACCCCACACTCACACACATGCACATACACAACATACACGATGCCTCTTGAACTTGTTTATGATTACTTTTATTTTTTTATTTTATATGAGTATGTAATTTGTTTTAATTTATGGCCAGTTGTTACAATATTGCACGTTATTAGCTAACGCCTTACCTGCCCACTTCAGCTCCCATTCGTAGTCGCAAACTTTACGTGCTGTTTTAAGGCTCAAATATTTGTTTTCGGGCCTATGAGCGATCGCCATTTCTCTCCGTATATATTTTACTTCAGTAGTGTAAGACTGGGCAGTACAAATAAAGATAGCATATACAATGACCGCTATAAAGTTTGTATTCAGGTTGAAATATTCAACACGTATTTTTTTTATAAATTCTGTTCGCAGCCGTGTTAACACATCGAAAACTTGACTTGCAAATGCACATAGAGGAGGAAGCGATTTGTAATGCTCAACATGTATATACTATATATATTTTTGAAAACATTTTGCCTATGCATTAGTTCGCCGTCTTGTACCGTTACGCGTTTAAATTCCAGCTAGGGTGACGCTTGATGTCTTTGATCGCATTTGAATTTTGACAAAGTTCAATACGCTCGTTTATTTTGTAAACGTTATTGCGTATGTGGGTACCGGTAGCACGAGTGACACCTAATTATATACAAAAAATTACGCGTGACTTTAAAACGAGGTCGAAGTCTACATATTGTAAGTGAAGCGAAAACTTGAGGAAATTTTTTAAGAATATTATATTATATAAATATTTGATTTTTCCGTGGAGAAAGATAAAATTTACATAATTAGATAATTGTCTCTTACGGTTACAGAGAAAAGTTATTGTTAATAACGGTTTCATATCGAACACTGGGCGAACTCTAGTTATATTTAAAAAAAAAAACAGATATCTTTTTGATCCAATAATTCATCAAGTCCATTTGAGTTTTAATATGGGATTAGCTTATCGTAATACTTAAGGTACACATACGATATTCGATAACGTTTGTCATTTTTTGAAGCACATCATAAAAATGTTTTTTTTTTGTTTCGACTGGAAATCGAAGTCAGAACTCGGAATTAACATGGATTTCACCCGTTAGGGCTACAAAAATGAACTAAATCGCTCTTGGAATGAGTATTTATCACATAAAACTAACGGTTAAAATCCAGACGCATGTCAAATGTCAAAATATTAACAATGTCAAATGTTAATTACATAAATATAAAAATCCACCCCTGTTACTTTTGTTTAATTAAAAAAACTGAATTATTAAAGAAATCTAAAGGGTTCATCAAGTAGGTTATATCAGTGTTTACCGGTTACAAACAGACAATTATTCATAACCATAGTATAGATGAAGAATGATCGTAGACAACGACGATTTCATATTCAATTGTGTAAAGTCTAAGAAATCACGCTTGGCACACCAATGTCACCATTGCCTAGGAACGGCAGCGTTACACACCGGGGCAAGGAAATTCTGACGGTATTTATTTATCAATATTTTATTTAAGTTTTAAAAAAGTAACTTTTTAATTTCCTGTGTCCCTGGTATTTTTTTTAATTTTCAAGTAAAAAATAAGTTGAAAACAAATGTCTGCTTAATGTAAATTGTCTAGCATATAGTCGTGAAAGTATTTTTGCACCATAAAATCCTGAATGGACGTCTAGCACTAAACATAAGCGCCTCCTGTCGGCTCAATTACCTTTTCTTTTGTTTCGCCTTTTGTTGGCCGCGAGTGGGAGCCTGTTTTGTCGTTTAGTATTTTTTTCTCAAATATGTCCAAACAAGACGTCACTGTTTTGTCTACAAAAAATTACATCTCGACGTCGCGTCGCCCACAAACATAGATGTTTTTTTTATAATTCTAGGAAGTTATAATATCAAGTTATCCAAAGTTAATGTCTAAATTTGTTTAATATTATAATTTAATATTTCGGTTGAGCAGATATAGTAATCGTTGGGTAAAAACACACATTAAAACCCGTACAAAATAAAAATTAAGAATTTACTTTTACATTTTAATAACAATTTGTATATCAATCGCTTAATCTATGTTTCAAGACGTGTGCATTGCTTGGACACAATTTTACACAAGAGCCCAATGATATTTTATCCTATAGATATGTCTATACTTAACTCAGCGGTCAAAAGTGTTCCAAAGACGGTGACAGTAACATTCACACATGTAATACAGTTTTAGTAGTAAGGTGTGTATTTCTAATTGGTGTGGTGAATAAGTAACTGTTATTAGATCTAATTACAATTTTATTATTATAAAACATTAGTGCATAAGTTACTAGTATATGGGAACAATGGGACTGACATGTCCTTTAAGACAAAAGTCCCTAATAAATAAAGAAAAAAAAACCATTAACAATGGTTTTTGGGAAACGATATTAAAAGGATAGCGTAATTAAAATAATAAAAAAGAGGGCAGGTATTGTTCATCACTTGTCACTGTGTACAGCGTACGTTTTTTCAAGTCTCCACTTTTCGGCCCTGATGACAAAAGTTTAAAACCCCACAAAAGCAACATAATTATCCATCAATTGATATAAAATCCCATAGGATAAATAAAAGAAAACATCTTAATATTATATTTTTAGTATCGAGTATTTAAAGAAGTCATTCTTTTGTTTACTTCAAGTTATTGCACAATAAACATCTATTGTTTTCAAACACCGAAAAACGCTGCGCTAGAGCCAGGCGGTAGAGTCGGAATAATATTTTTATAATGTCCTCATTAGTAATTACTTTGCTTTTGTTACGTATTGATGTTGGGATTATTTAGCTGTTTGAAAACACGTGTTTCTGGCTTATTATTATTCGAATTCACTTGGGTTTGTTCACAAACAATCTCAATTAGTCTAAACTTGTGGTTTCTACAGTGAAGACGTCATAAAATGGTAAAAGCTCGAGAAATAAAGCAGTGAAGTGCGTTCTGCCATTTTCCTTTTACTTAATGAAGGCAAATCCGAACGTGAGATTGCTTCACAACTGAAATTATTGAAGACTTGTGTTCATGGCACAATAACTCGATACAGGTTAGACTAATTAAACATTTAATATTTTATTGGCTTTTTACTTTATTTTCCTACTTAAAGGTGGTCTTAAACTTTTGGCCTGCAGTGTATCTTTACTTGTTGTATTATAATATCAATGCAAGTGCCTTTTTACATGCAAATCAAAATGTTGATGAGCTCTGTCAACTTCCCCCTCACAGAATAAGGTAGATGCTAATTAATTGCGATTTTATTGTTTATATAATTTTGATTTTATCTTTTATGACTTAAAAGGGATTAACATATGTTAGACGTCTATATTTAACAAACCCATATTTCCATAAACTTGTATATCAACTTAAGTAGCAATTTTCTGAAATAGCACGAAAACATCTAAAAATATGATGTGATATGTACTCTGGAGATGGACATGGAATAGGTATAAAAGGTTTGTAAGAAACGGGATTCTTACCACGATTAGCCTTTTTGAGCTTCCGATATTTCGGTACAGTTGCATGCGCCATGGTCACGGGCTGACAGTTACAATAAAGTTATATATGGAATAGGTACCTTAACACAGCATTAGGTCTACATTGATCATAAAAATATTTAGTTTTATTGGTATTTTTTTTCAGTCTATTGGTAATTCATTCACAGCTAAGAAGTGAGTGTATTGCTAGTACTTGGCAACAGTGACAATGTGAATCTATACTAGTATTATAAAGAGGTAATGTTTGTGAGTTTGTCGGGGGTAATCTCTGGATCTATTGATCCGATTTTGAAAATTCTTCCACTGTTAGAAAGGTATTCCGGAGTGCTATAGATTACCTATAAGCACTAGCTGTTGCCCGCGATATCGTCCGCGTGAATCTTCTCAGAAATAAATCGTCCTCACTTCGCAGAATACAAGGTTATAATCGTATTTTTTATATTAATTGTTTTTACCGTAACATACATCTACAAAATAAAACATCAGTATAAGAATTATATTTGATATTACAAACAATTTAATTTTGTTTATCTGTATGGAGATAAATTTCACCCGGTGGTGTTGCTATTCAATTTTAAAGTTAAAAAAAAATGTTAAAGTAATAACGCACGTGTTCAAGGCAATTTAACAATAACAAAAAAGACGGCTGTATACGACCTCGTAAGCTGCGGCACCGAAAAAAAAAGTATTGAGAATTTCCAACTGATATTTTAACTGTTATAATATTTATTATATTACATTGTACACACTGTTTAAATAGTGATATTAATTCTTAGAATGCGCATTTTTGATCAAGAACAACGACACATATCACCACCATCACCACAACCACCACTATCATCACCACCATCACTATTCTCACCACCACCGCCACCATTACTTTCACCAACCCCACCACGTATCACCACCACCACCACCAACCCTACCAAAAATCGTCTAACGCGGTTAAAGATGTTTTCAGTTCTGTGTTCAATAAGCATGTGTCTAACGCTGTCGCTGACGCATGTGCGCTAAAGAAGTTAACACTTCAATAAAATACGCAAGAAAAATGTTATTTTTATACATTACTTTACTGCTTAAGGCAACCTTTGTGATATCGTAGGTAGCGGGCGGCGCTTTCGATACGGCGACACGTGTATGTCGGATGGAACCGAAAATTGTCGAATTGGTGATGGTAGGCGATGATCCTCGCCACTAAGAGGAGATCTGGATTATTAGTAAAATCAGGTGTGACCCGCGACACAGTTATAAGGTGTTGACGGAACGAGCGCTTCGACAGTAATGAATTCGAAAACATCGTTTATTTAAATTGCACGGCGGGTGAAATTAAAAAAAAAACTGCTATATATGTATATAGAGACAGTCTTTATCAAAAATTCTAGGGATATTTAAATAGCAACTTTTTTTTAAATTACCCCGAAACAAAAAAGAAGGGATGATGTGTGAAGTATCTACCTCAGATAAGAGACACTTCAAAGGTAACTCTGATGAGCCAAACGGGTAATGAAAAATGATTAATATTTCCTTAAACAAGTTCTCGTAATAAAGGATTTGTTGAAACTATAATAATTAAATTTTGCGTAAAGACAAAAATATATTTATTACGGACATAGTACGAGTAAACAAAGAGTATTTTCTCGAAACTCTTATCCTGTTATTGAGTTCTCCTAACGTCCGTTGTTTATGTAGGTATAATATGACGGCAAGATACGTGGCCACCATTTAGCGAGCCTATCTGCTTTGATAGTGCGCACGATGAGAACATCGGCTAAGGACCGACGCTCCGCCGCCGAGCTATCGCACATTACGCAACTGCGCCTTGTGCCAGATTTAAGTTATTTTTTTTTCAATTCTATGTTCGGTACTTGATGTGTTTACGAATGCACCGAGCGGCGCATGCGATGCGTGTGCACTAGAGGTGGTCGTTGAATGCACGAACAGTTTTTTTAGACTGTTTATGTGACGTAAACGGTTAGACTGGTTTATTGTTGAAGAATAAACCAGTCGAATCATGAAC